>PVKA01007191.1:0-79165 GCA_004027165.1 Ctenomys sociabilis | reverse complement strand
ACTGAAAAAATTTAACTTAATTATTTTTACATATTTTATCACCTATTTAGACCTCATATTTCCATTTGGTCAGTTCCTTGAAGAGGCCCCAGGGTGGATCAGTCTGGTTGCTGTTAACTTCTTTAGATCTGGCTCCATGGTACAGCCTGACAGTACACTCTGGTATCCAATTAGGTCGGTTAGCATTCTCTGGAAAAACACAAGCACACCCTTTGCCCCAGGTTAGTTGTGGACTGAGTCCCTTTTATTGTCCGGTATGGAAATCTCTCCAAAGGACCCTTCTTAGCCTTTTTCTTCTTACCTGGTTTGTCGTTCTATTGCTGTAAAAGTATAAAAATTTAATAGTAGATACTGACAAGTGAAATTGGCAGGATTGACTCCCCTTTGCTTTAATAGAATTTTGATCATACAGTGGTCTTTGGAGGCCACCACTAGGCCTTTTATTATTTAAATGGTTTGCCAAAATCAAGTAACTGTTTAAACCCCATGGCTTTTACACATTATTTTAAAATTTTACATTTGTTTGTAAAATATCAAAGCCTTATTTTTAATATTTTTAATTTAGGACAGTAAAAGAAGCAATCAAACTTAACTAGGAATTAAAAGAATTTAAGTAATCTTTTAAAATACCTTGGGGCAATGGGCTTACACCTTTGGAGCGGCCCCACCTAGAGGCCACCCACATTTGCACTTGAAAAGCCATTAAAATGCTTTGCTTTTAAGCAATTTTTATTTCCTAACCAACTATTTATTTTTAATAATTTCAAACTTTTCAGCAAAAATGACCAATTGTGCAACATAAGAATCTGGTTTGAACAGTGATTTGGGTGGATAGAAGTATAACTTTGATTTTCTGGTATAAACAGCACTGATTACACCAAATAAAACCTGGAGAACTTTAGCACTAGGGCTATCTTTGGTTGATTTTACTTGACAAGTGTGCTGGTCCAGTGGCTAGGATCGGCTTAGTGGTCTTAGTACTTAAAAAGGTTTTCTTGAGCCCACATTACCTGAAGCTTTAAAGGAGCTAGGGCTCTGTAGCTGTGGCCTGTGCGGCTGAACCTATCTTATAGATGCCATCTGGATCAGCCTAGGATGTGAGCATGACCCCCCATCTCAGTTAGTGCCCTTTCCCCTGACTGTCACTTGAAACCAACTGTTAGAAATTTAAAAGAACCCTTTTTGCAGTTTTTAGCAAAGTGACCAAATTCTCCACAGTTAAAACATTTATTTTTATTTTGTTGAGATAAAATTGTTTAACCGTATATCCTTATGGGCAGCAACCATAGCAAGACCCTCTTGGTAAGCAGCTCCAATATCAGAATGGAGGCTTCTATAGCCCGTTAAACCAGCCTTCTTTTGTATGGTCTAATAGCAGCTTGGCAGGCAACATTAGCGTTTTCAAAAGCTAATTGTATGACAAGGTCAGAGTTTTGTTCCACATTACCAAACAACCTCTCAGGCGGCTTGAAGCAGCAGATGAACAAAATCTGCAATGGGTTCTCCTGGACCCTGTCTTATTTTAGTGAGGGAGGAGGTGGCCTCCCCATGGGAGGGCAATCTCTTCCAGGCCCTAGTTGCTGCCAATTGCATTTCAGAAAATAGCCCAGCATCATATCTGGATTGTGCCTCTGTTGTGGAGAAATTTCCTGTGCCTGCCAGCATCTCATATGTCCAGCCATTGCCAGTTTCAGCATTCTTTTTAGCAGTAGACTCACAATTATTCTGATATTCGGACTTCCAAAGCAAATAATCTCTACCGAACAAAACAGCCTTGGCTAACGTATGCCAATCCTTAGGTGTGAGCCATCCTTGAGTCATGGAATCCAGTACAGTGAGTGTATAAGAGGTCGTCGTGCCATACCGAGTGACAGCAGTCTTTAGTTCTTCTAAAGATTTTAACTCAAAAGGGGTGTGAGTTCTGATAGATTGAGGTTGTTCCTGTTCATTTCCCGCCCTTTGTGTTTTGGTTACAGGAAACACCCAAGCGGCAGCCATTTTGTTCTTTGGCAATGGTTGGGAGAAATTTGAAGATAAAATGGCGGGGGGCTCATGAGCGGCCCGTTTGAGACGAAGTGCCGAGAGCTCCTTAGTAAGGTCATGGTACTGGTTTTCTAGTCGAATTTGTTTTTGGAGATCCTCCACTCTCATGTCTAACACCTGGATTATGGGAAGAGACAGTTTGTGTCCCCTCAATTTTGGGGAGACGGGAAGTACCCGTGGTGATGATGGGCAGTGCTCAGCTGCCTCATAACCAGAGGTCTCCAGATCAATGGCTCCTTTATCAGAGCCGTCAATATTAACTATCAAGTCACAGAGATCAGGGTGCAGGTTACCCTGGGGCAATTATAGGTTCAGGAGGTGCACTGGGCAGAATCACATTATGGGGGCCCTCGTCAAGCGCCAACATGGCGTCATCAGGCGGGGCACTGAGGCGACTGCTAACCGCGCAGCCCCCTCTGGTTCCTCCTCATCAGCAGAGGAAAAGGAATCAGAATCTGCCTGGGAGGGCGCCGGTGTATTCTTGGTAGACAATTGAAGGAGATGTTCCCCTTCTCTGACAACCTTGTAACTAGGGGATCCCAGTGCCGTTGCTGGAGGATCTCGCCAATGAGATTCCAAAGAGAAAAGGCAGTCACAGGGACCTTCTCCAGTCCGAAGATCCTATAACAATCTTGCAGAGCGTCACCTACCCTCTGCTATGTTTTAGAATTGATCGTGCCCTCTAGAGGGAACCAAGGGCACACCTTATGGATGAATTCAAAATATTCGGTCAATTGTTTCATTTTAACCTTTACTCCTCGCACCTTTAATGCTTTGCTCAAACTTTTCATGTTCACTCACTGCCTGTCCCATGTTGGGAGGAATGGGAATGGGGTGCCGTTCTCAGACCGAGGTTCAGGCGTCGCAGCAGGTCACCGCAGTGCAGCCTCTTTACATTCGCTTAGCGCTGGCCTTCTCCAACGGCTCCGTGGCTGAATCCTCTGTACCAGAGTGCCCCACGTTGGGCGCCGCTTGTCCCGTCCAGTGGGGAAGTTAACACGGGTCACCTGGGGAAGGAGCGGGATGAAGAAGGGACAAGGGACAGGAGACGTGAGAAGTGGAGACAAGACAGAATTTTGATCAAGTCTTGTTTATTCAAAGGAAACTCTGGGTATATATAGTGGAGGCATAGGGAAATGATGTCCATGGGTAAAAGGCGCGAGTAACTAGGCAACGGGGCTATGACAGGAAGTCCCACCTCTGGGGCATAGCAGGAGACTTATGGGAAATAGGCGGGGTAAGAAGAATTAGGAACTTAACTCAGCAGAGGAATGGAAACTTAAGAACATGGCTGAAACTATTATAAAGTGGGTGCAAGTCACAGGTTTCCCACAGTGCTGGGGATTGAACCTGGTCCTTGTGCTTCCCTAAGTACGCACTTAGTCTGCTGAACTATCATGCTGGCCCTGATCTTCTGAATTTCTATAGGCTTTATAGTGATTTTGCCCTTCTCATTACTTATTTCATGAATTTCAGTTTTTCCTCCCTTTTTTGGTAAGGTTGGTTCATCAGTTTTATTTATTCTTTCAAAGAACCAACTCTTTCATTAATTCTTCATATTGTTTTGTTTGTATACATTGCATTAATTTCAGTTCTGATCTTTGTCATTTGGGCTTTGGGATTAATTTGCTCTTCTTTTTCTAGGAGCTTGTGGTACAGCATAAGGTTGTTTATTTGGTCTTGTTCTATTTTCCTGATGTCAGAATTTACTGCTGTAACTTTCCCTCTTAAGATAGGTTTTATTGCATCCTACAGGTCCTGGTCAGTTATATCTCCATTTTTATTTGATTGTAAATGTTGTTTAATTTCTTCTTTAATTTCATCTACAACTCATTATTCAGGAGGTTGTTATTTAATTTATATGTGTTTATGGAGTTTTTGTTATTTCTTTTGTCAATAATTTGCAGTTTCATTGCATATGGTCAGATAAAAGGTGTGGGATAATTTCTATCCCTTTGCATTTATTTAAGCATTTTCTATATGATGGTATATGGTCTATTTTGGAGAATGTCCTGTGTGCAGCTGAAAAGAATGCCTATTCTGATGTCATTGGGTGGAAAACGTATAAAGGTCTATTAAGTCTATTTCTATACAAGTTTGATTTAATTGTGTTATTTGTTTGCTGATGTTTTCCCTAGTTGATTTATCTCTGTGACAATGGGTTGTTAAAGTCCTCTAATACAATTGTGTTATTGTTCATTTGATTTTTTCATGTGTGTTAAAATTTGTCTTATATAGTTGTGGTCTCCTATAGTGGGTGCATATATATTTATAATTGTTACCTCTTCCTCTTGCAGTTTTCCCC
Organism: Ctenomys sociabilis; assembly: GCA_004027165.1. Taxonomy (NCBI): domain Eukaryota; kingdom Metazoa; phylum Chordata; class Mammalia; order Rodentia; family Ctenomyidae; genus Ctenomys; species Ctenomys sociabilis. The sequence continues at coordinate 74,817 of PVKA01007191.1, read as the reverse complement.
TAACAAGTGTGTAGTGACCTTCTTTATCTCTTTTAGTCATTCTTAATCTGAAGTTGACATTGTTTGCAACTAGAATAGCTTACCCCTGACTTTTTTCTGGATTCCTGACACATGGAGTATTATTTTTCATCCTTTGATTTTCAGTCTGCAAATTTCTTTTTGAGTTAAATGTGTTTCTTGCAAATGGTATATTGTTGAATTTTATTTCTTGATCCAATCTGCCAGCTTGCTTGTTTTGATTGGTGAATATAGCCCATTTACATTGATGGTTATAACTGGTATGTGCTGACTTATCTTTGTCATGTTTTTATTCTGCTATGGGGGTATACTTTACCCCTCCTTTTATTTACTTGCTCTGTTTAGTAGTTCCTTTGTGTTGTTCTTGAAGTTTTGGTTATTTCTGTCTCTTTCTAGAATAAGTCATTACTTCTTGTAGGGTTGATTTGGTGGTCATGAATTTCTTCAGTAATTCTTCATCATAGAAGTATGTTATCTCTCCATTATATGTGATAGATAGTTTTTCAGGGTACATCAATCTGATTTGGAAGTTGTTTTCTTTCAGCACCTGAAATACCTCACTCAAAGCTTTTCTTGATTTGATGGTCTTTTGAGAAATCTGCCATGATTCTAGTGGGCTTTCCTTTATAGGTGATCTGTTTTTTCTCTCTAACAGCTTTTAATATTCTATTCTTTTGCTCAATTTCTGGGATCTTGATTATGTGTCTGGGTGAAGATTTGTCTTGATAATGGCTAGCTGGAGTTCTACATGCTCCATTTAAATGTCAGATTATTTTCCCATGCTTGGGAAATTTTCTGCTACTACTTCCTCTAGTAGTCTTAATTAGGTTATGTGTGTTAACTCCAGCTTTTTTGTTGATACTTACTAGCTTATTTATGTTTGCATTATCTTGCAGTTCTTGTATTGTTATGTCCTTGTTCTTTGTAATTTTTAAGAGTTCTTTCTTTTTATGTTCACTGTTTTCAATGCTGTCTTTAGGGTCTGGACATCTTCAGGTTTGTTCAAGCAATCTTGCTTGCTTTCAATGGAATTCTTAATTTCCTGGATACCTTTTTAAATCTGTTTTATGCATTGCAGTTCTTTCCTGTATTGCCCATTCAATGGTTCCATTATTTTTTTCTATTCTGTAATTTTATCTATGTCTTCTTTAGATGTGCTGAGCAATTCTTTCATGACTATTGTCATTTCTGTTTTTACCTGAGAGATTATTTCTGATCTGACATCTTCTATAGCCTGATGGATTTATGTCTTTACTGTAGTTGCTGTCATTTCAGAAATTTTAGGTGTGAGACTTCCAAGTTCTTGTATGTCTTTGTTTCTTGGATTTGTTCTAGGTGGGTTGGAGGTGTCAGATTACCTTTACTTTGTTTTGACAGTTTTTAAGTTCCAATATTTACCTGGACTCAGCAGTAATGGTACATGGGCCAAATTGGTGTCAGAAAGCTTCTGCAATAGTTTAGGGGTGGGCTAAACTCACCCAATCTTCACTGTGTGGGGTTCAGTGTGTCTTTTGCTACAGTGACTGGGGTTCGTGGTGGGGGAACCTGGGTTGGGGCAAAACTCTGCAAGACTCTCCCAATGTTATAGGAGAGCTCATATAGGCTTTCCTGACCAGTGTGGTTGGGGTGGGCTTCAGCTCTTCAAAGGTGGGGGGACGGGTCTTCCCTTTCCTCTGTAGCTGTCCAGTGTCAGCCTGTCTTATGCAGTGGTGGGAGAGGCTGGGCTCAGCAAAGCTCCTGTGATAGTGATAGTGGCAGGGCAAGACTCAATAGGTCTTTGTAACTATCCAGGGTCAGTCTGCCTTCTGTGGTAGTGAGTGAGGTGGGCCACAACTCAGCAAAGTTCCCATGACTGTGGTGGGCAGAGCAGGACTCACTAGGTCCCTATGGATGTCTAGGGTTTGCCTGCCTTCTGCGATGGTGGGAGAAGTGGGTCTAAGCCCAGTAAAGCTCTGGCAGTGATGGTCAGGACAGTGCATTGCTCACTAGGTCATTGTAGCTGTCCAGGAGTGGCCTGCTTTGGGGCTCCTCCAATTATTACCCTTGGATCTCCACTCACCTTGTTCCTAACAAATTTTTTTCTTTTGCTGCTCTGTGCAGTCTCTGTGTGCTGTGCTTTGTGTCTTTTCCCAGATGTTTTCTCTCCTGGTCCTATGTTAGCTGTTGAACCTGTTTTCCTGTAGCTACCATGTAAAAAGTATACAAAGGTCTTGTTGATATCTAGATGTCTGAAGGTATTTGTTGTAATCTTACAATATATAATTATGCTAGTGAGAATTTGACTGAAAATCACTTAATTTAAGCATTTAATAGGCATTATTCATTCCCTTTAACTCTTAGTGTTACCATGGATAATTATGATTGTTGGTTTTTCTTTTGCAGAAAATGTTTAGGATTTTTTTTTCCAGTTTTCGATTTCTGATAAAGTGCCAAAAATTGGTCTCTTCTATGTTTCATAATCTTTTGAGGGCTTTTTTCATCTTTATTTATTTATTTGAGTGCAAGAACTTTAATATTAAGTGTATTTAATATTAAAGTGGAACTTGTTAAAAGCTTGAGAGATAGGGGTAGCATAAATATTTCCCCTCACACGCAGTACCAGGTACAGGGTAGACTCCTGGATGTTGTAGTCAGAGAGGGTATACCCATCTTCCAGCTGCTTGCCAGCAAAAATCAGCCTCTGCTGGTCAGGGGGATGCCCTCCTTGTCTTGGATCTTGGCTTTGACATTCTCAATGGTGTCACTGGGTTCCACCTCGAGGGTGATGGTTTTGTTTTGGCAGAACTGAGGATTGAACTCAGACCCTTGTGCTTGCCAGGGAAGCACTTATTCTACTAAGCCATCTCACTGGCCCCGAGGGTGATGGTTTTGCCATTGATAGTCTTCATGGAAATCTGCATTTTCAAACCAAGCATTGAAGGGAGTGGCACACATAGAAGTGAGATGACACAGCGACCTCAGCAAATCTTTTATCATCTTTAAATTTGTATTTTTTAAAACTCCTTTGTTGACATTCAATCCACTTTGTGTACTTTACATTGACATTTGCTCTACTATTACATTTTCTTCTTCCTAATCTACTTTCTGTCATTTTATTTTTTATCTCTATTTTCTGATTAAAGAGTTTTTCACTGGTGTCTGATAATCTTCGTACCAGCTCTCTTTCATTCTAGGAAACTTAGACTAAATGGCAGCCTGAGTCTGTGAGTAGAGCTGGTTAACTCTGCTTTACTGTGCAGGGGGACTTGTGGTTTATTTTGAGAGCCTATCTTCTGGAACTTGTCAGATTGCTTAGAGATGAGTTTTCCCATTTTTTGCCTCTAGGTGAAAATCCCATTGCCACACATTTGATAGCAAAATTGGTGAAAAGATAGTTTATATAATTTCACTTGACCCTATTTTCAGACTACCCTTACCTGCAAAGGTACTTGCTCTCTACCGGTTAGAATCCAATTTATCCTCTCACAGATTGAACATCTAAGATTTTTCAAGAGCTGTGAAAGAGTAGCTTATATGTGCAAAAATTGTTTGGCAGTAAGCATAATCTGAGAATAGAACTGCATTTTTAAGATTTTTTAAACAATCTTTCACTTTCATTTTCAGGAGTACTTACTATTAAATTTCTCAGCAGTTCAGTATGTTGTAGGGTACTGTTTAGCAGCCCTCACTGACCACTTAGAATTCTGGATTCACCTATTTGCTATGTGTCCAACTGCTTTCTAGTTTCTAGATTGTCACTCACATTGTGTGTGTGTGTGTGTGTGTGTGTGTGTGAGAATGATCTCATTTTTGTCATTTTAGTGGGATTTCAAAATCCCCCCAAATTATCATAGTTTTTCTATTTGAAGTCTCATTGATTATTTCCTCCTCTCTTTGATGGTTAATAGTATTTAACTGGATAAATTTGGGTTTTCTCTGTCACTCAAACATGCAGTTTAAATAAGGATGAGTGTATTAGAGGAATTTTTTTATTAATGATGAGGATTATTTTATAAACAAATTAGAAGTCTCATAGATAGCTATGATAATTATATGCCCAATATATTCATCATCCTGTAGTACTTTTCCTTTTTTTTCTTACTCTTCATGTTATCATTGAGCATAATCTTTTTTTTTTTTTTTTTATCATTGAGCATAATCTTTACTAAACATTCTTGAATCATCCTTGAATTTAAAGTCTAAGCCACTGGCATATAGGAACTTGCCTGGTTGCATATAACAGCTTATGTGAGGTTTTTAAAATGGATTTGCTAGCATAAGTTTGGAAGAGCCTGCGGTTTAAAGACTTTTTCAGTTAACACATTTCTAAGCATTGAACAATTAGGAATTATAAGTAGATTTGCATTTAGGTAACTGTGCTCTTGTACAGTTGATATAAAATATATAGTTTGAAGATCAACTTTGGTAATGATATAATAAAGCTTTATCATTTTGAAAATTACTGATAAAGAAAACTTAATTTTGCATATTTATAAAGTAAATAAAAACTTCTAATATCTAAAAGAATTTATGAATGCTTTGACATTATAATTAAAGTTTATTTATTTATTTATTTAATTAATTTATTTATTTATTTTTGGCGGAACCGGGGTTTGAACTCAGGCCCTTGCGCTTGCCAGGGAAGTGCTTATTCCACTGAGCCATCTCCCCGGCCCCTATAATTTAAAAAGTTTATACATATATCCATATGAATTGGTACTTCAAAAAGTTGAACTCAAATCCAGTCAAGCATTTGGAGATAACGTTCTCAGTAAATAGAAATACAGAAGACAGAAAACAATTAGACGTTATTATCAGGAGGCGAACAGATAAACCTAAAATGTGAGACATTGTGTAGAATGATTGGTCAGGTTTAGTCAATGGTTCAGTAACAGCAGCGGTAGCACAATGGTACTGTTACAGATAGCTCCCAACTCCACCAACACTGTGGTGCTCATGTCATGGGCGAAAGGAAGGGTGTTACTAATTTAGGAAATGTGATTGCTAAGAAGGTACGAGGACTTCTTCACCTTGGTTAATGAGTCCATAAGAAAAAAGTACAAATTTGGGCTAGATCGTAGTAGATACCAAGAAATTATGTTAACTATGAAAATCTCTTGTGTTTAGGTACATGGATGTTTATTCTGTATCTAGTGTTTATAATTGTCACTCAAAAGTTTGTAAAAAGAAACAATATGTGTAATTTTGTTTTTGTCCCTTTGTACATACATGAAACTTTTTGTCATGAAATAACTTTTAACTTACATAAATGGTGATCTAAAAAATATAGTGTGTAAAGTTTTTGAAAGTATTGTACTAAAGCATTTCTATTAATCGCCCTAAAAATATTTTCCCTCACTTTGAGCACACTTATGCCATCATTCTTGCCAATTTCTAAAGCAATTCTGAAAGTTCTTTTGTCTGTCTTTATGGTCAAAAACATAAATGATGGCATATATATATATATATATATATATATATATATATATATATATATAGAGAGAGAGAGAGAGAGAGAGAGAGAGAGAATGCTACTATGAGTGCCATCCAATACAAAGGTAGACTAATAAAAAAATTCTGCTATATTTTTTATCCAGAAGAAAAAATGAGAAATGTGAAGGCAGGCCTATTGTTTAGCAACTGATAATAACATGCCTGTGAATTTTGAGTAATATTGAACTTCTTATGTAGGTGATAAAGCCTGAGTGTTGTCATTCTTTTCCATAATATAAATTTCATTTGCAACCTTATGCACACAACATTTTCAAATATTAATGATTTATCAAATTCTAGTGAATTTCACATAGCTGTTTAAATTAACAATACCTTTTAGGTAGAACTTCGCAACAATTTCCTTCCAGATTAGATTTTTTCTTTTAAGCCTTTTCTTCTGTATTCTTTACAGTGCTATGAAGGGAAATCCTCCAAAGATGTCCTGAAAAGAGTTGCTGCAAATGCATTAATCTCCCTTCTGGCTGTCAGCAGAAGAGCACAGAAACATGCTTTGAAAGGTGATCTACATGACATATCCACTGTTCATGTGGCATATTGTCAATTCATGTATCTTGCTGCTTGTTCATTTTAATTTTCTTTGGACTTGAACTACAGTTTCATACAGTTTAATTTCAATGTCACTGAGCAAACATGCTTTTTTAATGGAAAAACAGTAAACATTTGTTATTTTTAAAATAAATTATTCTGTAGATTATTTTTTATTTAATGTGCAATGATACTTCCATCCAAGTAAGACTCAACCCTGCTTAGCTTCTGAGATAGATAAGATCAGGCATGTTCAAGGAAGTATGACCACAGAGTGTGTCATTCTTACTCAAAAGAATGTATATCTAAATATTGGAAAACTAAAAAAGCAATACATTAATTTCATAATAAAATATTGTATATACACAAGCACATTATGCCTATGATGATTTAGCATAAGATAATCCTAAATTTTTATATATTCCCTTTGAAGCATTATATTTTTCATTTGAACATCAAAGAGTTGAACAAGAATAACAGCAACATAAACTCTTTAATTTCAGTTGTGATTTACTATTAAAGTTATATAAATCTCAAAGTGCAAATTATATAATATTGAAGCAGTGTCTTATTAAGAACTCAAAACAGCCAGATTTCAGCATTTCAGTTCTCTTACATTTTCCTCCTTTGATTTATTGGTCTCACAGAAAATGCTAAAAATGAATTGGGCCACATTATATAAATGTTTTTGAGCCAGATTATATGTGGTTATTCACTTATGGAAATGGAGTACCTTTTTGACTTTAGAGATTTTTTTTATCTTTTAGCTGACCTCATAGACAACTGCATGGAACAGATGAAATGCATCAATGCACAATTGAACCTTGATTCTCTAAGGCCTGGGAAAGCAGCTCTAAAAAAGAAGGTAACTAAATTCTTCATGACTGGATATAGGGACCATCTCTCCAGTGCCCTGCGGCCTATTGAAATGAGTGTCTGCTATTGAAGAAAGGCAGTCAAATAAATTATGGAGATTTCAGTGTCACCAGATTGCTGGATACTTTTTTCTTAACTCTCACTTGGAAGTCTTTAAATGGGATTTATATATTTATGTGGGGTTTTTTTGTTGTTGTTGTTTTAAGAATTTAAAGAATTACCTGCTTGAGATGCTACACAATATCAGTAAATTTTTTATCCTACTAAAAATTCTCATGATGCAAATGGAAGTTTACTAGGAAATGAGATCCATAACTGCTATAATTCACATATTATGTACTATTCAAACATTTCATATTATGTCTTGTACACTGATGACATCATAGTCCCATAAATGGCACATGGTGGCAGAACTGATATTCTTAATCTGCTTACTTCCTTCTATGACTTTTGAATGTCTCTTCTAGCATGTAGTCTACTCCACTTATGTTTAAACTGTATGTTATTGTAAACACAAAATAAGTTATTATATAGTGACTATAATGAATGATTATAATAAATAAGATTTGCCCCACAGACTTATTCAGAAAACTAATATGTGTATGAATATGCAAACATTCCTGTGTGTGTGTGTTTGTATAAAGCCACAAAACTAAATATTAATACCCAGTATGAAAACAAGACAAAACTAATAATTTAATTGATGTAGAGGACTGACTGATATTTGTCAGTTTCTTTTCTTGCCTCTTTTCATCTTTCCTCTCTAGCCAAAAGTGCTAGTTCATCATTGAGAAAGTCAGCCAACACCTGATGTGATTGAAAACCAGCCAGTGCATGCCTTGCTTTATTGAGATGAAACAGAGGCTATTATATATTCTGGCTCCTCCATGCCTGATCGAACAGAAATAGCTTTTTTGTAGTGGATGCACTTCTTGAGATATGGTCATCTTTCAGAGATTGTTAGCTTGTCAGTCTGCTTAAACTTATGGTGGTCTGCACTGCTGCATTGCATAGTGACACAAAGGGAAGGGAATTACTATATTAGAAAAAGTAGGTAAAAGACTGTTTTCACATTTTTCAACATCTTTTTGTTTAAACAGGAAGATGGTTTTACTAAAGAGTTAAGCACCATTATGCAGCTCCTAAGGAATTGTCTTTATCAAAATGAAGAATGTAAAGTAAGTAGAGTGCCTTTTCACAATTTTTGTAGTAGTACTAAACAGTTCACATTTTAAAAATTCTAGTTTGATTTATAATTTTTGAATCAGGGTCTTATTATATAGTTCAGTCAGGCCTTGGACTTGATATGTAGCTTAGGTTAACCTCAAATTTGTAATTTTTCTGCATCAGCCTTCTGAGTGCTGGGATTACAGGTGAGTTCTAGGACATCCAACTAGAAGCAGTTTAATTTCTATAAGAGAAAATACAGAAGCCCTTTCTGTTGTAGTAAGATGCATTTTTGGTTCTTAAACTCAGAGTTAATTCTCAGAAATGCATGTACCTAATTGCGTTGTTATTTACAATACTTATTACAGTTTTTGTTTATATCAGTATTTTAACATTGTCCTTAGAACTTGGACTTTATGGACTTCAACTTCATTCTGAATGTTTCAAAACAATTTGATGTGAATTAAATATTTATATATTTCTTTAAATTTCCCAATCTATGTTCTTAGTGTGGACTTTTTTCCCTTCAAAATAGAGATGTCATTTACTCAATTTATAATTCCTGTGTGCCAAATACTATTCTTGTGACTGGATTCCCTGACACTTTACTCAAAAAGTACTCTGGAATACATGATGGGTAGAATAAATCTATAAAGATTTGTAGATGCTAACCTGACTACTAGTTATAAACTAGTGTTCATCTTTGAATCATATTTGGCCTCCTATAAAAGTCCAGTCTTTTATTCTGTATTTCCAAGGTTTATTTAAAACCTTAGGGTAAATAAAGAGAGTATTTACCATTGAGTATAAATATTACCAAGTGGAGCAAAGATTCTTAATTTCTCTTCTATTCTATCTTAGAGGTGTATGGTATTCTCTTGTTATTGTTGGTTCATATTGTGGTAATCCACCAGTCACTATTAGCTCACCACTGCCATCCTACCTTAGTTTGTATATTTGTATAACATTAAGAAACTTTTCATATAAGAAAAAAATGTAAAATAAAAAGATGATGATGGCTATGAGTAAGTGAATTGAACAATAGGCACAGTTAGCAGTAAGGGGACTATGATAGTCTAGGCAAGACATGACAAGACCTTAAGTGGGGCAGGTAGGCATAAATATGTGGGACTAAGGTGAAAGAAGAGAAATGCAGAATGACTTCCAGGCTTTAAGAAGGCAGAAAAGGGCCAGTGAGACAGCTCAGATGTCTAAAGCACCTGCTTAGGCAAGCTTAGGCAAGTGCACAGGGACTGCAGTTCTAGCCCTGGCACCACATGCTGTGCCAGCACAGGTAGGCTGAGCTGGCCACAAAAAAAGAGAAAAAAATTTTTAAAAGAGAAAAAAGCTAGGAATGAAATGAGGGAGAAGGAAGCTAGAGGTGATCTAGGTAGAATGGAAATAAAGATTGAAGAAAGACCTGTCTTAAGCACCTAACAATTTGACAGCTACGAAGGTGGGGATGGTCTCAGTGGAACCATCAGTGTAGAAAATTAAGCTGAAGTGAGTTGAAAATGAAATGTGGAATGGGAAAATGATAGCAATATGAATACTCTATAAGTTTAGGCATTAAAGGTAGTTTTGATTTTTGTGACATAAAATACTTAAATATAAATAGAGAAATAAGTGAACTGGGGACCAGTTATTAAAGACATAAGATGAAAAGAACCATTTCATAGATTAGATCCGTGAGGAGGCAGGAGGGGCTATGTTTCAGAATACAGATGGATGTATCAATCTTTGACAGGAGGACAGGTGTTTTTCACTGCCAGGCATATAAGAAAGATGAATGGGTAAAGATACAGATCTATAGAAAGCCCTCTGGACATCTTTGAGATCCAGAAGAATCCACATTCATAGAAAAGGTATTTGAATTCTGCTAAGTGAATTCTAATCTACCACTTCCAGTGCAACACTTAGTGAGAACAAAGACATTATAGCATATTTGTAGTTGTGAGGATCCAAGGGGGTCCTAAGTTCAGTCACAATAACGGCTAACCCGAACAAAGGCCTTGGCCCAGGGCCTAACCCAGGTCTATTAATTCATGAACAGGGGAATGGCACAGGGATAAGTGACTGTGAGAATGATAGGAAGTACATGAGTGATGTGATCAGGGCTAGGTAGGAGGCCTGAAATCACCTCTGCAATATACAGAGAAAAAGAGATGTAGAAAGAGTGATTTTCATACCACAGGTTAGGGCAATGTGTAATGTGTTTTGGCATCAGTGCTTCAATTTTGATGTGTAATCCATGCCCTGAGAAATCATAACCTCTTTTCTTGAGGCTCATTCTCAGCCAACAGCAAGGCTTTACTTGGCCTAGCTCACACATGTTACTTGGGAGCTGTAGGTGGGGCATCACTGACCTGAGCATTGCTTCAAAGACTACACATCAGCACGTCAGCTAGATCCATTTGCATTGCTTAACACTGATAAGGAACATGTCCTAGCCAGTTTGTACATATCCATATACAGGGGAAGGGCCAAATGCTCTTTCAGGGGAGCCATACAGGTGGTCCTCCATAGCCTCAACTGTGTGAAGAGAATGGCAGAATAGATAAAGAATGTGTAACTAAACATCTCTGTCTTTTCTGTGAAACAATAGGCAAAGCCATTTGCTGGGAGAAAAAGTATTGAACATTGAGGATAATTTCTTACTCTGTTATTTGTAGTTTATGTATATCTGCACACAAGGGTACATGTGTTCCTATTTAAAAGTACATTCAACTATATTTCATCTACATATTGTCCTAGAGGTAAATTAATTGAGTTTATTTAAACTTTAGTATATTGAAATTACTCAGAAATAGTAATTTACTTCTGGTATATAAAAACACACACTAGGAGGGGGGAAAGGGTAGAGTGGGGTGGTAGACTAAGTTAATTAACCATTTCTTGCCTGTATCAGAGCCTTTACAGGAGTTTATTCTTTGTTGGAAGATAATACTTTCCAGAGTAATTTATACATTATAGAAGTTGTTTTTCTTCTCACATTGGCATATCCTGGCCAATGAAGAAATTTTCTAGAACTAACCAGACTCGAGGTCAGAGAAGCCACATGTAATGTCATGGAGGCCAGAGGCAAGATTACGTCAAAGATATTCTGATTCCCCATCGTACTAATCATTTGTCTTATGTGGGTGATCATTTTGAGGAGCTTGAATTCAATTTTAAATTTTTATGTATTTAGACTGACGGTTGTTCTTTCCTTTCCACACAGGAAGCAGCTCTTGCAGCTCGGCTTGTCCCTGTCTTGCATTCTCTCTGGCCCTGGCTGTTAATGGATGATTCATTGATGCAAATTGCTTTGCAGCTACTTTGTGTCTATACTGCAAATTTTCCAAATGGTAAATAAAATCTTTTTTTCTTTTTTTAGTAGTAAACTAAAGTACTAGTTTTCTGTAATGTTAAAGTAGACTGGAAAAACAAATACCTATTTTGAGTGTTTTCCCTACTTACTGAGGATATGTTGGTGAAAGCAAGGGCTCTTATAGATAATGTAACAGCAGACAGATATTTGGGGAATATATTTATTAACCCAAGAACATTACTCCCTCAGGGAGCTATGAAGGTGGAAAATTGAATAAGGAAAAGGAAAGGGTAAAAATTATGGTGTGAAACATTAAAAGCCAGATGAGGAAAAATACTTTTGGGGACTCTAGAACAGGAGACTGGCATGATGAAAATTACTTAAAGGTGTAGTCAACCTTGAAGTTGTTGATATCTCTGGGGCTTCTGCTTTATTTATTTATTTGACATTACCGAGAGCCTACTATGTACCATACATTGTGAGTTCTGATCAGAGTGATGGAAATTAGAGGATAGATCGTACAAAGGGCAGAATAAGGAGTTTGGGCTTTTATTTGGATGTGAGAGTGTTTTTCCATCAAGGAGCTTAAGCTGGAGGAGTAGCAGGATCCAATTTTTTTTTTTTTTTTTTTTTTTTTTGCATAACAAATCACCATAAAGCTTAATACCTGTGAACAACAGTCATGTAATTATCTCACAGTTTCTCTAAGTCAGGAATCTTGGAATAAGTTATATTGGTGATTTTAGAACAGTCCTTTGCAGGCTGCAGTTGAAATGTCACTGGCATCAGCTCCCTGAATCTGACTGGGGAAGAAAACCCAGCACAGCTGCTGCCAGCCTCCTCAATTCCACCCACCTAAGCCTCTCTAGCAGCAGGTGACTAGGTTGAGGGGCCTAGGGCATAAGTAGAGTGTGTTTCATCCCAATAACCCAGTAAGTGGCCTCTTCTGCTGGTAACATAGTCTCTTCTATGGTAACAAAGTCTATCTCTGAAACAGGGCCTTAGGAAGCACTGTCTGGTTTTTGTTGTTGTTGTTGTTTTGCTTTTGTGTGTGTGTGTGGAACCAGGGATTGAACTCAGGACCCTGCGCTTGCCAGGCAAGCACCTATCCTACTGAACTATCTTCTTGGTCCCATGAAACACTGTCTTATAGATTGTATTTAAAGCCACAGGGTTGTTTTGAGTTGCCCCAGGAAAATGAAGAGTGCAGTATCTATGCTTGGACATACCATCATTTGGAACTGACCAAAAGTTAAGAAACAAACAAAAGATAGGAAAGGAGCAACCCATGAGATAGGAGTATAGCCAGAGGCCTTCTAGAGAAGACTTTATTGGCTGTGTCAAATGCTATGTAAAATTCAAACAAAACAAGGATGAAAACAATGACTCTGATTTACTAAAGTTCTTGTTTTGAAGAGAAATTTTAGTAGAATACTGGGATGAGGATCCTATGGGCTGAGGAAACAAAGTAAAGACATAGACGAGACACTTTTTCTAATGTATTTTCCTACTAAGGGGACAGGGAAGTGGAGCAAGAGATAGATGTAGAATTAAATGAATTTTCATTTATTTTGGATGGTTTCAAGGCATGTGTTTTGGAAAGAAAAGTCAGGAAAAAATACAAAGTAAAAAGAGTTGGAGCTGGAGCATATGCTGAGAAAGAAAAGAAAGGCAGGACCATGAGAAAGATAAGAAATTTCCTTCTGAAACTGCTTTCTTCATTATTCGTGAGAGGGAACGAAGTTAAGGGGTAGATAGCTCTGAAAGGAGAGAAAGTGTGGAAAGCATCTGTTTTAGAAAAGGGAAAGAAAACTAACCAGGGAAATGAGATAATATTTTTGGTCTGTTTATGTGCCCATGTACAATTAATAGTCAGAAATGGGAGGTTTGACTGAGTCAGCAAGTGTGTGTGCCTTCTTTGAGCAACATTCAGGAAATCAATTAGAAAACACTTGACCCTGGAAAGCCAGGAGATGCTACTGCTGGTTCTTGCTACATGGAAGCTCTGTAACTTGGACAGCCCACTGGTGTTTCTGAGCTCCTTCTGTTTACCTGTCTGCTATGGAAAATAGTATTTGTCCTGTCCCCACTTCAGGTGTATTATGTTCTTCATTCGTCTCTTCTATGAAATAAAGGCATTAGACCTGGTTACCTCCCATTTCTAAAACTGTTCTTCTATGCAGGCTTTTATTTAACATGTATTCTTTAAGAACTATTATAAAAGTCTATTACTTAAAAAATAAACCTAGTATTTGAAATGTTCTCTTGAGATAATTAGGTTCTTGGTGAGGACAGTAAACCTACTAGATTGAATGTGGTGAACATCAGTATTAGCGTTTAGAGCTAAATTGTAGTTCATAGGTTAATGGCTGGGTCATTTTGATAGACAGATATGCTTTACCACTTAGTGGTTTTTAAAAACTAAAGAGTGGAACTGAGATGACATTGTGATAGGCTGTTGTTTTTGAAGGTTGCAGTTCTCTTTGTTGGTCAAGTTATGGACCACATCCCGTTCAAGCTGTGCACAGAGGAGTCCCCAGCAACTCTCTGATGCTGTGTATCCTGAAACTGGCCTCTCAGGTGCCTCTTGAGAACACTGCTCTACAGCAGATGGTTTTTATGTTTCTTTCAAATCTGGCCTTGTCTCATGACTGTAAGGGAGTAATTCAAAAGGTAAGTAGTTAAACTTTCCAGCATAACATAAAAGAGATACTTAGTAAAGCAAATCTTTTAATCAGAAGTTTAGAATTTCATTTATTGGGTAAGCTTGTTATTATCTCAATCTATTTTACTTTAAAAGATTGTAAACAGGTTATTAAACTTGCTCTGATAAAATTGTTGACAGGTGACACTGAAAAACAACAGAAGCTAGACTATGATCATGTCATTTCCTTTTAAGTTGTATTTATTAACTTTTGAATTGTATTTTATCTCTCAAAAGTGACAATGTTAGAAAACAGCTATTACTTTTATTTGAGAATATAAAACTATATATTTGGGCTTTAAACAAATCAAATTAAGCAGTAACTATTTCAGTTCAGTTTACAGTGACAAAATGGCTCATGAGCTTGCAATCCCTGTCCCAGTTAGACTGTAGCTTTTTTGTGACAAAATAGGCAATTTTATGAGTTCCCTAGGACTCCTATTCAAAAACTTGGCTCCTTATTACTAATTTAAATTTAGAGTACTTTAAAAGGGGAAAAATAAGTTAAATAAATTTTAATGTGCATGTACAATTAGTCTATATTTAGATGTATTAATAGAATTCTTATATTGGGAAAAATCCCTTAAAATATGAGCATGATCAGATTATCTATTTATTGGTAACAATAATTTGAATGATTGTACTTCTTTACTTGAAAGCCAAGATCAGTTACAAAAGTTGTCAGCATTCCTAAAAATTCGATCTCTTTTTCATCTATTGTCCCATCTCCTAAAGGTAGTTTGAATATAATCACCAAATAGAAATAAATCACATCACCCAATAGATAAAAATAACAAATAGCAAATGGAATGATAAACCATAGGAAACCCTCAGTGATGTGCTAGAGACAACTCCCATTGCCTCTTGATTGTCACTGCTAAGTTTTTGGGAGTTCTGAGATACAAATGACATTGTGTTATCTTGAAATCAACCACTGTGGAGTTTTATACAGTGCAGCTTGGCAAATATTACAAATTATAGATCCCTCAGAAGGAACAATTGTTTCTTTACTAGCAAACAACTGGATAGCTTCTTTGTAATTATATTTTCTAGTATACCCTTAATACATACATACATATATACATACCTACATACATACACACTTGTACATATATCATCTATTAGTCTTAGGAGCACAAGTTTAAATATTTTATTCTTCTTATACATCACTTTTAAAAGAAATCCTGTTGAACAGGATATATGTGAGCACCACCCCTCAAAATGAGAGCTGCATACATATGAGAGCACAGGTCTGGAGTCAGTGCTTGACACCACTTTATTTTACAGCGTACTGGTAGGAAGCAAAGTAGAAACTGTTAAATGGAATATCAATGCTGACCTCAAATCCAGTATGTGATTTTGATCTAGAGACTGATTCTTTGTAAGCTTCAGTGTTTGTTTTTTCATTTTTATAATTTGGTTAAATGATCTCTAAGATATCTTCATTATTCAATTTATGATTCTGTTGCTGTACTTAAGAATATTTTCATAAGTGTTTTCAGAGTAGATTGATCTAATAGTTTTTCTCTGCTCTAATTAGAAAACTCCTGAGACTTCCTCTGATGCATTAAGTCCTGACAAGCCCCAACACTTAAATTTGCACCTCTCCATATTTATCAGTAGCAATTAGCAAATGCTGCTGGTGCTGTTATACAACCTGGGTGCCACAATGTCTCTCCTCCCATGGTACATTTCTACACATTCTTGTGCTCCATAAAACTACTTAAAAATATCTTTACATCCAGCTAAAAGGAGGATTGTGTACAGCATATTTGCATCTTAATGCACTGATAAATACTACTTTTGCCAGCCCCAAGTCTCCAATGCAGTGGTAGAAACTATGAAAAGGCAATGCATTCATCTAAAAAGCCTCAGTTTGGGCTGAGATAAGTAGATTTGGATGACAGCAAGTGCCTTTGAAGTGGTCAGATAGTTTGGTAGCTTAAAGGTTTATCTATTGATTAATATTATTATTGATGCTCTAGACTTCTTCCTCCTCCCCCTTCCTCTTCCCTCTCCCCTTCCCTTTCCCTTCTTCTTTGTCCTTCTTCTTCCCCCTCCCCCCTCATCCTTCTCTTCCCTTTTTCCTTTTTTTTTAAAACTTACTAAGGATTAAACCCAGGGCCTTTGCAATTAGTTATATTCCCAGCTTGTTTTTTAGGCTGGGTTCATGAAGGTGTTACTAAATTGCCCAAGTTGGATTCTTAACTCATGATTCTTCTTCTTCAGCCTCTTGACTGCTGATTAAAGTCCTGTATCACCAGGTCCAGTCTTATTTTACATTTTTACTCAGGAGCTTCTTATGTCAAAGTATTATAACAATTTTATAGATTAACGCTAACATGCTGATTTAGAACCAGAGCCCAAGAAGAAAATACACATTATTAAACAGAGCAGGGGGAGGAGTTATTCTTTGTTATAAAACTTAAGTGATTGCTTTTTTTTTATCTAAAATGCCAACTGTCTGTGGTTTCCCTACTGTCATTATAGATTCCTACTTGATACAGTATTTTTATATGTTTTTTGGTATATAGATTGTTCTAAACAATAATTTATTTGTGGCAGGGATTTCATTTGAAGGTTGAAAATGCTTACATTTAAGTAGAGCTTTCTCATCTACAAGTTTAATGGAATGATAGGTAGTCATGAGAAATTATCTATAATGATAAGCAGATGAATTAAAGTAAATATAAAAATGACTCATAGATTTAAAAAGACACAGATAAAATGATTTAAAAAATACCCCCACTACTAGTGAGAGTTGTTGACTCATCACATATCTTTTAATTAACAACAAAATTGTTAGAAAGTGGACAAAAAAAAAAAGCACCTCAGCAGGCCTAACATAATAATTCCTAACCTGAATTATTAATCCTAAATAATTGAGTTGACTATAGTTTAATTTATCCATCATTAGGAAGAAAATTAGGAGAACCTAGAAATTTGAGTACTATTTTGTTCTTCTTACATTTTCGTTTATACTTTGAACTAATATATATGAAGTATTTAGAAGGTAATGGAACGAAAGAAATTAAAGTTCAGAAAAAGAATATCAAATGTTAGTTAATTGATCACCAAAGAACTTGGAAAGTCATGAAAAAGACTGTAGAAGAAAATAATATTCTCTGTCTTTATCCACAGAGTAACTTCTTACAGAATTTTCTGTCTGTGTCACTGCCAAAAGGAGGAAATAAACACCTCAGTAATCTAACTATTCTTTGGTTGAAGTTACTCCTGAATTTGTCATTTGGAGAAGATGGGCAACAGATGATACTGCGGCTTGATGGCTGCTTAGACTTACTTACAGAGATAAGCAAATATAAGCATAAGAGCAGCCCTTATATACCTCTTCTTATTTTTCATAATATTTGCTTCAGTCCTGCTAATAAGCCCAAAATCCTGGCTAATGGTAAGTGTGCATATTATATACCCCCCCACACACAGTCATCCATAGACAATTTAGATTAAAACACAAAATAATTTTATGATTTCAAAATATGATGTGCGCCCTCTGTGAAAGGCACTATGTGGGCGGTAGGGACTGTGGGCGAGAATCAGGCACAGCTTCAGTCTTCCATGAGATTCCTGGAGTCTCCTAATGTTAGCCAAGGAGAGGAGCAGTGGGCAGGAGCATTCTGACTCTGCCTTCTGCTTTCCGCTCTTTACTTGCTGCTGCTCTAACTCCCCCTCATCTCCACTCTGTCTTTGAGCAGATGCTCCTGTATTAGTGAAGACTTTCTAGAATAACCAGTTGAAATTGTAAACTCCAACCACCTCCTGTGCCTCCAACCACCTCCTCCTATGCCTCTTATCCCCCTCTCTTATCCCTTTTCCTTGTTTTATTTCTCTCCCTGGCCCCATCTCTATCTGATACACTGTAAGTTTTATGTGTATGTGTTTATTCTAAGGCTCTCACACCTGAACACATGCTGTCAGAGAGCTAAGAGGCTTTTTGTTTGTTGGGATAATCTACACCTAGAGTTGTGCCTGTCACCAGTGCCTGTCACCAAGCACTTGCTGACTGAAACAGATCCCTGAAGGCGGAGAGCTCCCACCCCAGACCCAGTGATGAAACTAGCCTTACGAAGAAGACTTCATTCTCTGAGATGCAGGGTAGCTGGAGCCAAAGGTCGTGAGTTGTCAGAAAAAAATTGAAACCAAAAGAGAAATGGGAAGATCTGTACTATGTTTTTCACTTAATCTTTTCTAAGTCTTTTTTATGAAACAAAATTTTTCCAAGTGAATTAAATGATTCTCTTACATTGTTATGTGTACAGTAATGATTCTATTTTTCTTTTAATTATTGAATTGCTAGAAATAACTTATAGAGTAAGTTTTAAAGTTCAGTCAGCTTTTGGCTCACCTGAGCTAACTATGGACTTCTGCTCTGCATTTCCTGCCTCTAGCATGCTCTTTGCTGTTGATGTACACCACTGGCTTTATTTCTACCCTAGTTAACTGCCAGGCAATGAAATGGTATATGAAACATCTGTTGTGTTTCCTCATTCAGTGTAGCTACTCACTAGTATATATTATGTATTTACTTTCTGATAATAAATTTATTTTCGTTAAGGACTGCTTAATACAATTTTATTATTAAGAGAGTTGGGAAAAGGAAAATCTTTTAGAGAACTGAAGGAAAGACTTTTTTCACTTCTGGATTCCTCTGGATTTATTTTTATCATTTTCTTATAGGCAGGAATGTTTTCTCTCGTCATTAGCATAAAGAAGAGAGATCCATTATCAGGGATGTCATAGGCTTTGCCTCCCTTTCCATGGACCTCCAGGGAGGAGACCTTAGCAGAGTTAGCTAACTTAGACTTCTACCAAGAAACCTTTATGCTCCTGATGAGTAGCACCCAGGGATCTGGTGTTGATGCTTAGGAAAGTGTAGTGGGGCTGGACCTTATTATTAAAAAAAAGTTCCACAGAACTTTTTTTTTCTGCTAATGTCAGGCTAAGTCTCTAAAAATGATAAAAACATACTGAATATAGGCTATATTAAATTTTACTTCAAAACAATGAAGACCTGAAAGATAATGGGAAACTTCCAAGCCAATTTCATTTTTATTTATTTATTTTTATTAATTTTTTTGGCGGAACCAGGGATTGAACTCAGACCCTTATGCTTGCCAGGGAAGTGCTTATTCCATTGAACCATCTCCCCAGGCCTTAGCCAATTTTAATTGAAAGCCTGTGGTCCAAACAGGTAAGGAGTGTATAGAAAGCTCTTGGTCTAAGGATATTCACTAATAATGTATGCATAGCATTTGTTTAGAAGTGTCAAGGACTGGGATAACAGATCAAGACCTTCCAACATAGGGGCTTTTACTAGCCATCCTATAGCTGGAACTCCAAAGAAGCACTTAGTTAGGAGAAGGGTAAGTCAGAATTAATCCTCCAACCCTGGTTCAGATGACTGTAAAGAAAAGGTACGACAGACTTTCTGTTCCAGGGATGCTTGAGTTTTGTGACCAGGAACTTGATTTAAGATGATTCTTGATTGAGAGTGCCCTTGAGTGCTTAGCAAAAGCAAAATGCTTCTGTGATGGTTAAAGGACAAACCCATATTAAACCTCAGGGAACCTAACACAAACAATGTTTTTAATGCATTCACAATGGAGCTGTATTTCATACGTCTCACTGCCAGGTGGCTTGAACCACTGGCAGGACATGTATGACTGTCCCATGCCTGACTGCTCCAATTCTATTATCAGTTGTACAGGCTACCCTGTGGGACAGTCATGCATATATCATTGGTGGCTCAAGCTGGCAGGAAAGTGTTAAAACATTAGCCAGTAAAACTGAAAGATAATCAGGTACATTGGAAAACTTGGCAACATAGGACCAGAAAGGAAAAAAATATCAATTTCTTTTCTTTTTTTTTTGCAGAACCAGGGATTGGACTCAGGCTCTTGTGCTTGTTTATTCCACTGAGCCATCTCCCCAGCCCCCAAAATATCAATTTCTCTGCCCAGACTCAAATATTAGGGTAATAAAGTATAGACTTTAAAATATTTTTATGGGGCCAGGGAAATGCCTCAGTAGAATAAACACTTGTCTGGCAAGCACAAGGGTCTGAGTTCAATCTTGGTTCCAGAAAAAAACAAACAAAAATTTTACTAGACCCAGGCTTGACATGTCAGGCCCCACCCCCAGAGCTCGCTGAGAGGCAATTGAGAGTGGGTGTGGTGGCTCACCCTGGTAATCCCAGCACTAGGGAGACTGTAAACAGGAGAATCACAAGTCCAGTCTAGTAGTGAGACCCTGAATACCCTGTAGACCTTCCCTATAATACAATATATGTATGTTTTTTTCTTATATTATGTATAGATAAATGGCAGGATTGGAAATATTTTTAAGGTTAGGATACTGAAAAATTGAAAGATTTAAAACAAGAACCTAATAGTTCTAGAGCTTCATTGACAATATAATTTAATCAACCACGTGTAACTATTTAAATTTAAATTAATTAAAATTAAATATTCAGGCTGTCAGTCACTAGTTATATGGGGCTAGTTGCTGTTTTATTAGAATTGACTATTATAAATATTTCTCTCATTGTAGAAAATTCTAGGTAGCATAATTCTATTCTATAGCAAAATTTTAAAGTTCATGTATGTTTGCTATTGATAATATACAAATTAAATATAGCAGAGTAGAGAAATTAGGAACTGGAAGATAGAGCAGAAAAGTACTATCTACAAGGCAGCAAAAGAAGCAAAAAAGATCAAAAGTGATTAAAAGGATAAAAAGTATATTCTTTAGCAAATATATCTAGACAATATGTATGTTTAATGAAGTCCTGAAAGAGAACAAGAGAGGAAATATTTAAAAGAGATAGTACCACAAAAAAAAAAAAAAATCAGAATGCTTTCATATATTGGGCTAGGGAGATAGCTCAGTAAAATAAGTGCTTCCCTGGCAAATGCAAGGGCCTGAGTTCAATCCCCAGTTCTGGCAAGAGAGAGAGAGAGAGAGAGAGAGAGAGAGAGAAACTGCTTATTCTACTGAGCCATCTCCCCAGCCCCCTACAATTTCTAAAAACATATTTCAACAAATATACAGGTTGAAAAGACCCAGATATTCTAAGTAGACCAATGAAAAATATACCTTCCTAGATGCATCATAGTGAATCTGCAGAAAATCAAAGTAAACAAGACGAAATGGACATCTGTCTGGACAAATGAAAATTAGAAAAATTTATTGTAAAAGAAAAAAAAAGAACAGTAACTATGAAAGATATTGAATTGGTCACAAACTTAACCAGTCCCCATGGCTTCACCAGTGGGTTCTACAAAATATTGAAGCAAGAAGTAATTCCATACAAATACATTCTGTTCCAGAGAATAGAGAAAGATGAAGTAGAAGATTATTTTGTAAAGGTTGAATAACCTTGTTAAGCAAGACCTAACAAGGACAGAGTATCCTGGTAAATTTAGCTACTAACTCTGCTTGAGAAGAGTGGACTGTATAAACATTTTGAAAAATGTGTAAATATAGTCTGTATTGCTAGCATGAAATAATATTCATAAATTCTCCATGGCCAGTTGTTTCTCACAAAATGTTACAGTTGCTTTTCTGGAACTTTTGTATCCATATTCAGTCTGTGGTTATCATTTCCAGATGGAGCTGTATCCTTGATCTCTTTTCTCAATAAATTTGTCATCATTTAATCCAATAGTAATAAACTAAAACTTTTCACCCTGTGTAGAATATATTCATAAAACTAAAACCCTTTCCAGCTTTACCGCTAAATCAACCTTGATTTATAGAATTTATTGATTTTTGTGGTGTATCACATTATTGCTGATTTCACATTACCAGCACAGATTCCTAAGCTTGTATTTAATCAGTTATATTAAGAATGTAAACATATATAAAGCCTACCACTTTATAATTATTTAAGTGTATTTACTGTTATATATTCTATTGTTATTTATGTTTAAATGGGAGTTCAACTCAATAAGTTTTAACAATCAAGATAAATCATGACACTAATACAAAATAATAAATTCAAATATTGTTCAGAAACTCACTGACAGTTACTTTGGAGGCAGACTTTCCTGAATTTTCACTTAAAATGAGTAGACTGATGCAGATAATTGGTGATTCTTCATTTCTACTTTGGCTACATTTGTAGAAAGGACATTTCTTATGTATCAGTGTGTCATTAAATAAGTTTTCCTATGACACCCAAAATTCCACTAAAATAGTTCTTGTTTTGAAAGAATTGACTAATATATCATGTCTTCATTTTTGTTATATACAGTAGGCCATCTTATGAGATATGTTACATAATGGTCTTTGGGGTTTTTTCATGGCAGCAGATATATTTTCCTATATTCTAAAATTTGAGGTATAATTGAGTAAGTTGTTGATATAGCCCATTTTGTACTTAGTTTTATACTACTGTTATCTTTGAATGTGCTTTCATTGAACTTGGGCCAAAACACTTAGGTCACCTTGACATCTCTGATTTATCTATTCTGTACTTGCCATAAAAATAATTTGTTTCAAGGTTGTCCTGCACATACCACAAATTATAAAAGATTGTGCTACAGTTTAGAGATACGTCTTTGTTTTGTTTTTCATACTGAGGATCAAATTCAGGACCTTGTGCTTGCCAGGCAGGCATTTAAGCCACTGACTGAGCTGTCTCCCCAGCCCAACAACTTGGTATATGTATCCTAAGAGGGAAATGGGGATATCCATAAAACAACATATAATATCTTTTTTTCTTTTAATGTGTACATTTTTAGAAAAAGTCATTACTATACTAGCTGCCTGTCTGGAAAGTGAGAATCAAAATGCCCAGAAGATTGGAGCAGCTGCACTTTGGGCTCTCACTTACAATTACCAAAAGGTTAGTTTTATAAATCATTGTTATACCTGGAGCAGGTAGAAAAACAACTAGGTCTCTTAGGGTCTATTCAAGGATGTCTGTCATCAAAAGAAAGAAAAGTGAAACCAACGACTTCTTTTTCTTCATTCATCCAACTAGTAATCTATCAGTGGGGAAATTGTATTTAATCCTCAGGATGTCACATTTCACAAGAATGTTTATGGGTTTCTGTTAAACTCGTTGATTTGCCTTTTGTACCAGTTTTAGTGTAGATTATTTCTTTGAAAGGTAATCAGGGAAAATGCATCTTGACATAAAACTAAGTAACAAAGATTTTTCCAATTGTATGATTTGCTTTTTTCCTATATCTATCATCCTTGAATTTGAAATTTTCTCAATTCTTCAAATCTATAGTGAAAGACCTGCCCATAGAAAGTGTCAGTGTTTCTCTTTTCTCCTCTGTCTCTGTCTGTCATCACCTCGCCCCGTCTCTGGCTTCTGGTCTTCTTTGGTGCAGGCACCTCACTCCTGGAAGAAATCCTGTGCATATGTAGTGGCGCAGAAGCCAGTGTTAGGGCACGCGGCTTCCTAGGTGGTGTTCTTCTGGCCAGGTTTCCTGACTGGCAGGCTCGTGCACAGAGCTGCTAGCCTCACCTGGATGTTTCCTAAGCCAAGCACAAGAAATGACATTTTATATTTAATAAATATTTGTTAACCTACTGATTGACTCTCGTAATATTTGAAATACTTCACCAGAAATCCAATAATTGGGGCTGGGAATATAGCTCAGTGGCACAAGCATCTACCTGGAAAGTGCAAGGTCCTGAGTTCAGTTCCCAGTAGCAAAAGAAGAAATCTTAATAACTAAGGGAATATGAAACATTGAAGTTGACTAGTCTGAAGTGTACTAATTACATTATATTTTATAATATCTTGTTAGCACTGCCCTTATAGTCAGCACTCGGTTCACAAAAACTTATTTGCAAACCATTTGATTTGCAAACAGAAATGTTTGGTGAAGTTTACAAACTGCATTATGTAGCTTCTTTCCTACACAAACACAAATGTGGCTGCTCTCCAAAATCATGGAATAAATTAAATTCATGAACTGAGATACCACTGTATTGTGTTATCCTGATCTTTAACATATAGGAATAAATCTAATTAATGAATTATTCTGTATGTCTCTAGGCAAAAACAACTTTGAAAAATCCATCAATAAAAAGAAGAGTGGATGAAGCATATTGTTTAGCAAAGAAAAGTAAGTTTTATTTTTAAAGGGATTACAGTTCAAGTTGGAAATGACTAAGAGAACTCTTGTTTCTAAAATATTTAAACAAATCATGACAAAATAATTTTTACATCATTTTGCTAGTTTTTAAGGTGTATTTTTTGTCAAAGCATTGTATCAAGTGACAATATTTGGTTTATGCCTTTCATTATAACATTTTTAAATAATAAAATGTTCTGGTAGATGGTTTCATACATAATAGTTCCTTTAAATGTATCTGTGTTCTTTCCTTTAGATTTTCTCTTCTACCAAAATTTCTCTGCCAGTGGCTGCCACTGCTAATGTGTGTTCTTAGGTGGTAAGAATAGGGCCCAATTAGCATTGACCTTGAACAAAACCTTTGATTTAACATCAGAAAGTAGAATGTAGTCTTCCAAATACAGATTTTGCCACCCCTGTGTTCATGTGTTTATGTTCCTCTGTGATATGCATAATTAAAGTTTCTTTTCAAAGCATGTTACAGTACTTATTTTAACTGACACCTATTCTCAATGACCGTTGTCCTCTGCACATCTTTTTGTCTTAAAATAACTGAGCTGTGTCTTTCTTGCAGTGCGAGTGGTTTGTGGCTTGTTAATTTATATTTTCTGATTTTTTTTTTTTTAATAGAGATGAGGTTTTGGTTTATTTCCAACTGCAACTGTGAATTTCTGGTGGAAATGAATAATTGATGTACAATAAAGTTATGCTTTAGGAAGGATTGACATTTTAAAAAATAGTGGTTTATATTTGAGAGTATGTCTATTAACAGTATATTTTAAATTTCTTTTAGTTAGTAAAAATAAATATAAATTATATAATTTCTAAGTATTTCATATGTAAACTGTTCTTTTAAAACTGAGCAAAACTTAAATAAAGCTTATATATAAATCTTATTCATATGTTTGTGTACAAGTACCCACTCTTTGGTGTTGAACTACTTAATAAACTACTATTTTTGTACTCTTTATGTCTAGCTGTCTCAATCTCAGAAGAAAACTCTCTAAATGCATACTACCTGAAATGTCTTGAGAACCTCGTACAGCTACTCAACTCTTCCTGAGTACCATGAGGTGCTACAACCCAGCTTTGAAAGCCAGCCAAGAAAACTGAACCCAGAGCTTCTTTGTATGACCACTACCACCTGAAGACCTGTCTGCAGGGTGCTGATGTTCTCCTTCCTTATAAAAAATAGAACTAGAGGCATTGAAAGAAATAGACTTGATAACATCTCATCTCTGCCATTCATGGCAGCTCTCTTGAAGTACTAAATAGTTGACAGGAGGTGGGATAAGGCATAGAAAGTTCTGGCTATATAAACATCTTTACCCTTTTCTATGCAATTTGCTTTGTAAAAAATTATATTTAACAATTATTTAATAAAATAAATTTTTTAGAAACTGAAAATTTGACTATTGTTTCTAATTTTTACCAGTTTTATGAATATTAATTATAGAATTAGGAGCCATTAATTTCTGTGCTTGCCAGACAGGCTTTTATGCCACTGAGCTATTTCCCTGGCTCTGCTTTTTGTTTGTTAAATGAATTTTCATGTAAAATTTAGCTCTCGTCAATGCATATCTTTTTTTTCATACTTTCATATTGTCTATACATGTATACTAATGAAGGAGATATGTGTGTAAAAGTACACAATTTTGTGATTTCCTTAGACAATTTTTAGTGATGCTGATTATTTTCTAAATGATAAGTATGAATTATAATTTTCACCTTTCAACTTCTGAAAGGCTGTGGCACAGAACACAAGAAATGCAGTTATGAGTCTGGGGTGAACTTTAACTGGGCTGAAACATCCTGAAGAACAAACCTGAAAACACAGGCAGAAGCTGTATAAAGCATTCCATTGTATAACTCCATAACTCTTAACTAATGGCTAGTTTTTGGTTTTTTTCAGAACCGGGGATTGAACTCAGGCCCTTGCACTTGCCAGGGAAGCGCTTATTCCACTGAGCCATGTCCCTGGACCCTAGTTTTATTTTATAATGTGTATTTTTAATTGACACATAATTGTAGAAATTTATGTAATGTGATATTACAGTACATGATACAATATGTGATCATTAGATCAAGATATTTGCCATGTTAGTGTTCTGAGAATTTTCAAAAATATGTCTACCAGATTTTTTTTAAACATAGTTTTAATTTTTGGCAGCCATTGTTTCCCTAATTTGCTATAGAACCTTAGAAGTTATTCCTTTTATCCACTTGTATCTGTTAAAACACCCTCTTCTTATATATAGTCTTAAATTTATTACTTAAACCAAAATCAGCCCAGCTATAAGTCTGGCATCTATAATTGGAAAATTTGAAGTCCTACCTCTGAAAACTTCAACTTTTGGAAAATCATCCGAAATGCTTTGAAATCTAGAACTTTGGACCATAGGCATTCAACATATTTCAGTATCAAAAATTAGCATACTCCCTAGGTAAAGTCTATGCAAATATTATGAATTTCTAAAAAATACAAAATGTATGAGTTGGGGAGACAGCTTGGCAATCTAAGCACCTACTTGACAAGTGCAAGGACCCTAATTTGATCCTTGGTACTCCATGCTGTGATAACCCAGCAGCATCCTGGCCACCAAAACTAGGCATGTGTGTGCCACCACCTTCCAGCACTGGGGAGGCTGATACAGGAGAATGACTATGAGTATGAGCTGCATAATGAGACCCTGTACCAAATTAATTAATTTAAAAATAAAGATTAAATTTTTTTTAATAAAAATTACAAAATGTAAAAACATTCTGTTAAAAATCATTTTGGATAATATTCAGCATATAATATTGATTTTTTAGTTTTCTCAACACTTGAAAGAAGTGAAAACTGTGTGAAAAACAACAGAAGCTCAGATAAAATCCTGTGTACCAAAGTTCTAAAATGGCAGAGAAAAGTTAGCTTTTTAAAATGTGTTAGGAATACTGGTTATCCACATACTAAAGAAAGAATCTAGATTCGTGTTTCTCACTGTGCACTAAAATTAGAATTGGTCAAAAACATAAATATAAAAGCAGGAGCAATGACCTGGGGTTATAGGTCAGTGGCATAAGTCCCTTCCTGGCAAGCTCAAGGTACCAAATTCAATTCCAGTACTGAAAAAAAAAAAAAAAAAAAAAATGAATTTGCTGGAAGTAAAATAATTGAAGACAGAAATTTAGGCAAGGGCTGCTTCCTGAACAATGAGACAATTTAGACAGTGGGAAAAAATGTTTTCTACTCTTCTGATAGAGTACTAAAATCTAGAATATGAAATCTAGACCCACAGCCAAAACAGAAGACCCAAACAAAAAATGAGTGATTGAAATGAATGGATGCCTCGTAGAAGTACAGTTGACTAAAAATGCAGGAAAAAATGTTCAGCATCTGTGACCATTAAAGAAATACAAATCAAAACAACACTGAGATTGCATCTTACTTCAGAAAGAATGGTTACTGTGGGGAAGTCAAAGAATTAATGCATCTGATGTTGTGGTGAAAGAAGAATCCATTGTTGGTGGGAATGAAACATAGTATGGCCACTTGGAAACAAATACAAAGTTTCCTCTAAAAGATAACAGAAATTCCATTTCACCCAACCTTTCCAAAGCAGTTAAGTCATAGTATGGTGATACATATATATCCGTGTTCATATTAACAGAGCTCATAATAATAGCTAAATCTTGGAATGACCTGTATGTCAATGAACAGATGAATGTGTAAAATTTGGTGCTTATGCACAGTGGGTACACTATGAATCAGCCATATAGAATGATAAACTTGAGTGATTTTTGGGAAACATGGATGTGCCTTGCAAACATGATGCTAAATGAAATAAATTAGACAAAGGTTACATCTCATGGTTTCATATGAGAAACCTAAAGTAGACATAACTTAGTGGCCGACAAGATAGCTCAGCAGACTAAAGTGCCTGCTTAGACAAGCTTAGGTGAAGCGCAGGGATGGAAGTTTGATTCCCAGCACCACATGTTGCACCAGCCCTGCCCTCCGGTGTGCTGAGCCAGCCAGAGTCTGGGCATGGTGGCACACATCTATGATCGCACCACTGGGGAGGCTGAAAGAAGGGAGGTCACTAGGAGTCTGAGCTGCATAGTGAGACCCTGCAACAACTAAATACATTAAAAAAATAATTTGAACAGTAAGGTATATATAAAATATAATTTAGTTTATAATTTAAATATATAAAATTTATAAATAAAAGATAGGAAATGGAGCTTTGCGGAGATGAAAAGAGGAATGAGGATTGGGATGAGACTAGACAGAGGGGAAGAGAGGAAGGCAAAGGAATGAAGATGGGTCTTATATGTACTAATTCCCCAAAACAAAGGTATGATTATGTATCACAACCTTGCTGCTAAAACAGCAGGTGAAATATATATACTCACATTAACTTATTTAGGGAAATGATTTAGAAAGCTATAATGATTATAGTTCACAAGAAAAAAGCACATTTTATGTTAGCTGCTGTTAGTAAATGCTATCCATAATATAGCCGTTTGGTCTTATCTAAGTTGGAAGTATGAAATCAAAATTGAAACAGCCAAGTTTTGTTGTGCCAGAGAATTGTTAGCTGTTTTATTTTCATTTTTGAGAGAGGGTCTCACTTATAGCCCAGGTGGTGCCTAGAAGTCACTAAGTTACCCAGGTTGGCCTGGAGCTGAGCAATCCTCCTATCTCTGCCTCCTACGTGCTGACATTGCAGGCATACAACATCAGTCCTAACGGAGAACTGTTGATTAAAGATCTGAAAATTAACTAGGGAGCCCAGAAATTTCAGAGAAGCCCAGATTAATCTGAAGCTAGGGACATGCCAGCCAGTATAGAAAACTCACCAACTCTATATTATTACTAATCATAATAATCATCTTGCTCTTTTCTCCTGGTTCATTATATTCCATTCATTTTTGGTATTTCCTTGTAACTTCCCACTGATACATAACTTCCAGGAAGTTTTTTCTGTCCTAGGCACTATTCTCAGAACTTTTATTATTTAATCTATTTTTTTCTGAAAAAATCCTTTAGGTAAAAATGAATACATGGAAATTCAGAGTTGTAATTTGTTCATTGCCTATGTTGGTGAATAGTTGAGATTGGAACAAAGCTAATAAGCCTGACTTCTTAACTGTCAAGTTATACACCCCCAACCCCAGCCCCTGCTGAAAAATTTGTCATTGTATTTGGATGCCTCGCAGTCTCCTAGACGTAAGGAAGAATTGTAATGTCCGCTCACACACACCAGGAGTCACGGTAGTACCATGGGGACAGTGGTAACCTATCATCCAGGGTTAGAGTGGGCGTGTTTTCTTTATTTGAAAAAAAGCTGGGTGTACTTTTCTATAGTATTATAAAAAGAATACAGTGAAGAATAGAAATTTGCCTATTTTATTCCAAGGTAACAATTTTCCTTTGTAGTGTTAAATGAACCCATCTAAAGTGACTTTCTATGATTAAATGTTGTGGCTGCGCATTTCCCCCTATTCCTGGAGGAACTAGGTTTCTGAATCAACTTCTGGATCAGATTTGAAAAATGGTGCATAAGAGTAATGATTAGTGTCTCTGCTTTGGCCATAACCAGTACAGCCTGGAGTTACCTTAGTAAATGCAGGAACATGAGATAGTGGATAAGAAAACGTACAGTGTTCCAGAGTCCAGTGGACCTCCACTGTACTCTCTGGAAAACCTGAGCAGGCTCTTCAGCCCTAAACGTAGACAAGGACATCTACTCTATAAAGCTTTGTCCCTATGCATAATTGATTGTCCCTTAGATGTTATCGATGATTAATGTAAAATGCCCTCCAAATCATGTCTATATTTAAAACATTTAAATCTGACCTTGTAAACCTCTTTTCCTTTCTTGGAGAAGGGTGTCAAACCTAAGGGTCTAGCATTCTGACAGGGAGCCTACCATGCTGAAAAGAATGGTCAGGATAGCATGTGCAAGTGCTGGATATGCTCAGATGATTTTATTCTTCTACTTATCAAGTTGTTCTGACTGAATTTCAGTGGGTGAATATTACTTTCTCTATTTGACTAGAAAAATAGAAAATTCAGAAAATTATAACTTTACCAAAGAAAAGAAAAATCTGAGCTTCAAGAATGTATCTCTGTGTGAGAAGCCATTTCTTCCTTCTACCTGCTGTTAACTTACTGTGATGCAAAGAGGGAAATGGATGATAAAATGCTGTTTTTTCTGTTTATCAAGGAAACTTAGGTTAGGGAACTTATCATTTATTTTTCCTATGTTAAAAATGATTTCTTACAGATATTTTCTTAGACAAATCAAGTAATAGATCATGTAGAACTGAGTGAAAATTTGCTGGGTTTTGAGGCTCAGAATGTATGTACAAGAGACTATGCCAGGACCTGGCAATTCTGGCCTCGGCAACAGCATACACATGGAGCTCAGTGTGATCCTATTTTATTTTTTTTATTTACTTTGTTTTATTTTATTGAAGAACAAATAGCAATGAGACAGCTTCAAATCAAATTAGCAGGACAGATTCAACAATCAATACATTGCACATTGTATTTGTAGTGGCTTTTTGTTGTACAAGGTGCATACATGATACTCAGCCTACAAACACTATTAGAGCAGATGCCTCTAATCAATGATTTAAGAGAATGTAGCTGTTATCTGTCTTCTTTTAAAGCTGAATTATAGTATAGTTTCAATAATTAATATGTGTGATCCTATTTTAAATATTCCCAACATTTATATTGAATTTTCTTTGCTCCTTGTGTCTGAAAACTCTGTTTTAGAAAAAAACTGCTTTTCAAAACAATTTTTTTAATGAAATGTCCTATTTTAACATTCAGTAAGTCTGTTTTTAATTTCCCTTAAAACCCAAAATATGCTTTTTAAAATAGACTAAGAAAAACATTTTTTTTGTGCATTACTTCCTTTACAATAGCATTTCTGCCTGTGTGTGTGGTTTCTCCTGACTCCCATTGCCTACAGTTATGCCTTTGGGTTCTACTTGACTTTGTCTGGGCAGTAATATTCTGTGTTCTAGTAGAAGATTGTTTACAGTTCTGTGAACATTCTGAAAGAATTTTTTAAGAACTTTATTTGAACAGTCATCCTTTAACTTACCATGGAAAGAAAGAGGTTATAAATAGAACTTACTATTTTTACTTTCTGGTCGTGTTTATGAATATTGGATTGTAAAGAATCAAGATCTATAGCGAGAATCAGGAGCAAAAACAAAAACTAAATTAAAAATAAATGATCATAGGAAACATGAGTCTGCAACCTGAACTTGAATCCCGGTCTCCTGCTTCCTTCCTGGGCAGCATGAGTGTCATCACCACCCGCTCCACCACTTTCTACACCAGCTACTGGTCCCTGGAAGCAGTCCGGGCCCCCAGCCAATAGGTTGGGTGGGCCAGCTGCGCTGCCAGCATCTATGCCCGGGGTTGGAGGCTTCGGGCTCCAGGATCTCCAAGCCTCACCAGGGTGACAGGCCATCTGCGGGCCTGGCTGTGGGAGTAGGCAGGGATCTGGCTGGCATGGACAGCATCCAGACTGAGAAGGAGACCATGCAGGACCTTAGTGACCACCTGGCCTCCTACTTGGAGATAGTAAGGAGCTTGGAGACGTAAAATCGGAGGCTGGAAAGCAAGATCCGGAAGCACCTAGAGAAGGGGTCCCAGGTCAGAGACTTGTGCCATTACTTCAAGACCATCGAGGATCTGAAGGCTCAGATCTTCAGGAATTCTGTGCACAACATCCGCATCGTCCTGCAGATTGACAATGCTCATCTTGTTGATCTGACTTTAGAGTCAAGTATGAGACAGGAGCTGGCCACACATCTGTCTATGGAGAATGACATCCATGGACTCTGTAAGGTCGTCGATGACACCAGTATCACTTGGCTGCAGCTGGAGACAGAAATCGAGACTCTGAGGAAGGAGCTGATATTCATGAAGAACCTTGAGGAGAAAGTCAGAGGCTTTCAAGCCTAGATTGCTGGCTCTGGGTTGACTGTGGGGGTGGATGCACCCGAATCTCAGAACCTTGGCAAGATCATGGCAGACGTTAGGGCCCAGTATGACACGCTGGCTCAGAAGAACCGAGAAGAGCTGTGAAAGTACTGGTCCCAGCAGACTGAGGAGAGCACCACGGTAGTCACCTTGCAGTCGGCTGAGTTTGGAGCTGCTGAGACGACATTCACAGAGCTGAAGTGCACAGCCCAGGGCTTGAAGATTAACCTGGAGTCCATGAGAAATCTGAAGACTGGCCTGGAGAACAGCCTGAGAGATGTGGAGGCCCACTATGCTATGCAAACAGAGCAACTCAATGGGGTCCTGCTGCACCTGGAGTCTGAGCCAGCACAGACTCAAACAGAGGGGCAGTGCCAGGCCCAGGAGTATGAGGCCCTGCTGAATATCAAAGTCAAGCTGGAGGCTGAGATCACCATGTACCTCTGCCAGCTGGAAGATGGGGAGGATTTCAATCTTAGTGATGCCCTGGATAGCAGCAATGCCTCTGTACAAACCTTTCAGAGAACCACCACCCACAAAATCATGGACAGAAAATTAGTCTCTGAGACCAGTTACACCAGTGTTGAGACAGTGAGGCAACAGGAGTGGGGTGCCCTTGGGAAATGGCGAGCAAATAAAAATTCAGAGGTCACTGGGAAAAAAAAGAAGTCATATTTTGCCAGGAAGAAATGAAATACCTATACAGTCAAGGTAAAAGAAAAAATATGGTGGTGGGAAAAAGAGCATTAAAAAGAAGCCATGTACTATCAGGAGACAGAATAGAGCCTTGGAGGGTAACTCAGGAAACATAACCCCACCCATCACAAACTCAGGGTATAAAAGGCAAAATTTTTTAATGTATTTAGTACAAGGTTTGTAGGGTCTCACTACAGATTGGATTTGTAGTGATCCTCCTGTTTTCAGTCTCCCAAGCACTGGGATTACAGGCATGTGCCACCAGGCCTAGTCTCTTTCGCCATCTCATGGTGCCCCAGGGTGGGCACGGCACACCAGGGATTGAACCCTGGTCTTTGCACCTGCCTAAGCAGGTGCTAAAAGGTAAACTTCTTTAAAAGAACTTGCCGGGCCGGGCGTGGTGGCGCATGCCTGTAATCCCAGTACTCGGGAGGCTGAGGCAGGAGGATTGTTGTGAGTTCAAGACCAGCCTGAGCTACAAAGTGAGATTAAGGCCAGCCTGAACTACATAGTGAGACCCTGTCTCAAAAAGACAAAAAAATAAATAAATAAATAAATAAATAAATAAATAAAATAAAAGAACTTGCCTTCTGAAGAAATCTTCGGGGTCCCTTGGTTATTCTGGACTGTCTTATGAAGTGTTTCCCTGAGTTCAAGCATTCAGGCCAGGTTACTGTGAAAACTGGTGGCAGACTTAGGTGTCATCATTGTGGTGCTTTTTTTTTTTTTTTTTCAGATACAGAGAATGCAGAAGTTACTGGGTCAAGGAGGCTTCACCCCAGTTTCAGAAGGCTAGAAAATCCAGACAGGATTATAGACCCTAACAGGAGTATATGAATGAGTATGCTTAAAACTATGAGAACAAAGCTAAAGGTGTAGTGAAAAGCCCAGAAATGAGACTTTGGATTACAGAGTGTTTTCCAAAGCAGGCAGCAGATACCGAACAGAGCCAGTTTGCTAGAGAGTTCCTGTGGCCTGTGACTAGCAGGGCCACAAGGTCAGAGCAGATTAGGCCTTTTGGAGCTAACATCTTAGTACAACCTGCTAGGGTACCTAGCAGGTTTAATGCTTCTACCATTGGATGTCAGTATTGTTTTAATTCATTTTATACACTCCAATTCATTTTGGAATAGGAATGTTTATCCTGTGCCACTGTTTATTGAAAATATTTGACTTTTATCTTTACAGGGGCTCTGGATTTTTTTTGACAATGGTGAAATGAAGACTTTTGGTGACTTTTAGAAATGGACTAAATGTATTTTACATGGTGAGATGGACCTGAGCCCCTTGAAAGTCATGTAGAAATCGAAAATGTCCTCAGTAGTCACAGATGTTTGGAAGGTGATTGTATCATGGAGGTGTCCAATGGTGAGTTCCCAGCTGACTGCTCTTAGGGTGTGGGGCTGGTTAGAGGCTGATCACTGGAGATGACCATGAAGGATGTACTAAGGTCTTCCCCTCTGTGTCTCTACTGTTTTGCAGTAGATTTTGAAAATTTTGAAAATTTTAGAAATTTTCTTCTGATATGTTTTTCTACTATACCTTTTTGACCTTAGTATCAGGCAACTATGGACTGAACCTATTGGCACTGAACCCATATTAGCCTGTCTTCCCTTAAGTTCTGGGTGTTGAGTATTTTATCCCAGGGATGGGGAAGTGATTATTACAGTA
Organism: Ctenomys sociabilis; assembly: GCA_004027165.1. Taxonomy (NCBI): domain Eukaryota; kingdom Metazoa; phylum Chordata; class Mammalia; order Rodentia; family Ctenomyidae; genus Ctenomys; species Ctenomys sociabilis. The sequence continues at coordinate 40,246 of PVKA01007191.1, read as the reverse complement.
GTGTGACTTTTAACATCTGGTTTAAAGGTATGTCTGTTAGGAAAAACTCATGTTTTTATAGGTACAAAGATCCAAAATAATTATGGTTTCAATAAAGGAGTTTTTCTTTTTTCTGTTTTGTACTACTTTCCACATCCTAGAAACTCATGCATGGTCAATTTGGAGCCACCAATGTCATTGAGGACTTACATGCTTGCCTTCTGTAAACAATTGCTTCAACAGGTCAAGTTATGAACATCAGAAAGAATAAGGAATAGACTAGGGCTTCCCCCACTATCTGCTAATCTATTTTGGGAGTCTTCCAAAAATGCCAGTTCAGAAAATTACACCGACATTTTCTTGCATACAATGCAGTACATAGTTACTCTCACCTGCAAGGGATGATAGGCCTCTAGGCCTCCCCACCCCAACCCCTGCACATTGTCACATCCAGTAATACATGCCTCTGTAAGCAGAGAGGGGGAGACCATGCTTGGATTAGAAGCCAAAAGATGCCACATGGGTCAATGATCCATTTGGATTCAATACTGGTATTGTTAGGGATAAAAGTCTTTTCCTTCTAAATAAATACAAGATGGATTAGATGCTTATTGTGTTTATCCAGTCTGCATTTGAATGAAGGATGACTTTTCATTGTGATCACTTTTCTCCAGTACCTGTGTGAAGTTTATCCCCATGAAATGGTATTGTCAGCAGTGTGGCTGAACATGGAGGAACAAGAGTCAGAAGACAGTAATTAGAGCATACTCCAGCATGCACATGGGCAGTACCTTAAAATTTCTTGATTCAGTACAAAAAACTTAGAAAAGTTTAAAAACTCATCTCTAGAGTTTTGTTTCAGATTTGTAAACATTCTCCAGGCTTCAGATTTAGGGTGGAGGTCTCCTTAAATGTAGCTCATCTGTTGGTGTTAATATTATTTTTTTCTTGCCAAAAAATCACAATTAATGCATGTGGATGATTCCAGTTTCAGTTTTTGGAAGTGGAGCAAAAAATACACTTAAGATCATCAATATCTACTTCAAAAATCTTTACTTTGCTATAATAGAAAAACACAAAATAAATGGACGGATCCCTAGAAACATGTGAAGTACCAAAGCTGAACAAGAAGATAAAAATCTATCAGGATTATATATAAGCCTGCATAACCCAATATCAGTCAATAAAATTGAAAACATAATTAAAAACTTACCAACAAAGAAAACCTGAGGTCCTGATGAATTCACCACTGAATTCTCTAAGAAATTTAGAGAAGATTTAATGCCAATGCTTACCAAACTCTTTAATGAGATTTTAAGTGAAGCAATTCTCCCAGACTCATTCCTAAAGGCAAGGATAACTGATACCAAAACCAGAGTGAGCCCCAACTCAAAAAGAGAAATAGATGCCAATCTCCCTAATGAACATAGATGCAAAAATCCTCAATAAGATACGAGCAAACAGATACAGCAAATCATCAAGAAGATTACACATCATGATCAAGTGGGATTCCCATTCCAGGAATGCAGGGATAGTTCAACATATGCAAATCAACAAATGTAGTACACCATATCAATAGAGTCAAAGGCAAAAAATCACATGATCTTTTCAATAGATGCAGTAGAAGCTTTTTGACAAAGTTTAGTATCCATTCATGATAAAATCAGAATATCTTTCCATTTTCTGAAATGCTCTCCAATCTACAGAAAATTGGAATAGAAGGTCTTCACCTCAACCTGATGAAATCCATGCATGACTAACAGCCTACCTCACATTAAATGGAAAAAACTGAGATCTTTCACTTTAAAAACAGGAGCTAGAGAAGTACAGCTACTGTCTCCACTCCAATTCAATATAGCTTTTGAAATTAAGCCAGAGCAATTAGAAAAGAGAGAGAAATAAAATGAATAAGGACATAAAAGAAAATAGTTAAATTTTCATTATTTTCAGATGACATGATACTCTAAATCAAAGAGTCCAAAAGCATCAAGAGATTTGTAGATTTAATAAGCAAATTCAATAACTGGGTACAAATTATACCAACCACTGGATACAAAGTCAACACTCAAAAATTAATAGCATTCCTGAACACAAGCAAGAATTTTGATAGAGAGAGAGAGAGAGAGAGAGAAAGAGGGAAAAAGAGAGAGATAGAAAGAGAGAGAGAGAGAGGAGAAAAACCACACCCTTCACAGTAGCACCCAAAAGCAATGAAATACTTAAAAATCAATTTAATAAAGGAAGGACATCTCTACACTGAAAATTACAGTAATCAGACAGAAAAGATTGAAGAGCATTTCAGAAAATGGAAAGATATTCCTTGCCCTTTGATAGGAGGAACCAACATTGTGAAAATGATCACACTCCCAAAACCATTTTACAGATTCCATGCAATCCCCATCAGAATAACTCACAGATCTAAAAAAAAAAATTCTTAGAATTCATCTGGAACTGGAAGAGATCTAGATTAGCAAAAGTAATCTTGGGCAACAAAGGAAAGGCCTAAAGCATCACAATCAACTTGGAATTATGCTACAAAGCTATTGTGGTAAAATCAGCATACTACTGGCAAAAAGTAAAACTAAGGATCAATGGGACAGATCAGAAGATGCAGACACAACTACAAACATTCAGTCGCCTTGTTTCTATATAAAGGGGCCAAATATGTTCACTGGAAAAAAGATAGCCTTTTTAATAAATGGTGCTGGAAAAACTGGCTTTCCACATGACAAAGGCTAAAATTAGACATATGTCTATCACCTTGCACTAACCTAAAGTTAAAATGTATGAAAGATCTACATATGAAAACAGAAACACTAAATCTACTAGAAGAGAAAGTAGATAGAAATCTTAAAAATATAGGGTTAATAAGAGACTTTATGAACAAAAACTGTACAGAACAAAGTTGAAAGAATCAACAATGGGATGTCGTCTTATTAAGAAGCTTTTGCGCATTAAAAGAAATTACCAACACATTAAAATCCACAAACTGGGAAAAGTATTTATCCAACTGTCTCCTAGACAAATGACTTTTATCTAGATAAGATAGAGAATTTTTGAAAAATCAGAACCCCCCAAATTCAAAGACCCAATCTAAAAATGGGTGTCTGAGATTAATACATACTTCTCAGATGAAGAAACATAAATATCAAATAAATATATGAAAAATATTCAACATCATTGGTCTTCCATAAAATGCAAATTGAAACAATCCTGAGGTTCCATCTCAGCCCAGAAAGAATGGCTATCATCAAGAAGCCAACCAATGACAAACGTTGGATTGGCTGTGGGGAGAAAGAAACCCTTCTCCACTATTGTGAGTGTAGACAGATGCAAATACTGTGGAAATCAGTGTGGAGATTCCTCAAAAAACTAGAATTACAGGTCCCATTCAATTCAGCTATTTCCATTCTGGTTGTTTTTCAAGAAGAACAGAACACATCATACCATAGAGATATATGTTCACCTATATTTATAGCAGCACAATTTGTCATAGATAAATATAGAACACAAATGCCCACCAACTGAGGAATGGACAAAAAAGATGTGGAATTTTTATACAATAGAGTATTACTCAACTATCAAAAAAGATAAACATGAGGCCTTTATAGATGAAGAGGTTCAACTAGAGACTACACTCGTAAGTGAAATAAATCAGACCCTTGTCTCCTTAGTGTAAGAAACTGCAAAAGTAAGCAAAATTGTAAAGGTACAATAAGTTGTTTTTTTTTTCTAGAGGAACTTGGATTGAACTCAGGTCCCTGTGCTTGCCAGGGAAGTGCTTATTCTACTGAGCCATTTCCCCAGCCCACAATAAGTATTTTGAAAGGGAAAAAAAAAACTGCTCAAAAGGAAAGAACAATTTTGTAGAAAGAAACAGTTAATCCTTAGTTTTTAATCAACTTTGTGTGCCTATATTTGATAATCTGAACAACTACTTTGAAGATAACAATATGAAATATAACAATCCTTGATTTCTTGTCATTTTTTTGTAATTCTGTATCATTTTTTAATGTTTTTTATTTTAATGTTCTTTTTAAAAAAGCACTAATTTCATTTATTAAACAATTGAAACTTACTTCTTTAAGGGTTTTTACCATTTTCTATAAGAATTTTTCCAGATATATACAATGTTTTACTTTCTTTTGTACTTAACTCTTCACATAGATCCACCCTTGTTGCCAATTCTTTGCAAATCATTCAACTTTGTTCTTAAAGAAGCATTTATTTTTTTAAAAAAAGAAGCATTTTAAAAAACATCTATCAGTATTATTTTACCAACTTTTAGAGTTACAGTAATGTCTAAGTAGTATAAGTGATTTAGGAATACATACTGCCAAAGCTTAGTAATTATGAAGCTCATGGAGCTACAGAAGGGCCTTGAAGGTGTCCCGCTAACATTACACTTCTAGCACTCACGCACACGCACACACACACACACACACACACACACACACACACACACACACACACACACAGATAATGCTCATACGCTCTGGGCCATACGTTTTGTCCAGCAGTTCAGAATGGAGACAATCAGGGCTGAGGAGATACCTCAGTAGAATAAGCACCTGTTTGGCAAGCTCAAGGCCCTTAGTTCAATTCCTAGTATCACAAAAGAGAGAGAGAGAGAGAGAGAGAGAGAGAGAGAGAGAGAGAGAGAGAGAGAGATGATCATTTAATCATAGCAGATCTGTTCTATGGGGACTAAATTTTTCTGTGAGGTTTTGAGACTTTAAACTTTTGTTTGTTTTTCTAGTTATTCCTTCATAGTTCCCTGTTATTAAAACAAAGATTGTCTGAGAATATGTGTACTTACTCAGAAGTTATTCTTAATTCAACTTTCAACCTAATGACCTCTTCAGCTTCTCTGGCTTGCTTACTCAGGCCTTCCCTTCTCTAACCTGTGAGATTTAATTTAATTTCCCTTCCCCAGTATTCTACCCACCTCATATTTCCATTTCTACCTATTATAAAAGGCCAAATGAAACATCACCTTTCCCACGAAGCTCTGTCAGATTCCCCAGCTGAAAGGAAAGTCTGTACTAAGTTTCTATAACCACTTAAGTTATTTTTAAAACACTTTGTACAACTTAGCCCTTTGTTTGAACTTGCATTATGCTGGTTTGCATTGAGACATTTTTCCCACCACCTCCATATAGAACTGACCTTTTGCAGTGGCAAGCAGGAACATCAAAATGTTACCCAGGATTTAGAGGCAGATTTATTTATGTCAATGGGCACTGGTCCAGGTCATTCCCAGTCTATTAGGTCCTGATCTCTTGTGGTCTATGGCTTATATGGGATAAGCAAGCAGGAAGTACAGAGGCAGAATGGCCTTTCAACAGGGGGTTGGTTTATACCGTGCAAATCACAGTGACCAGCTATCCATCACAGTGACCAGCACTTTCTAAGAGACAGAAGCAACTGGAACTGGAACAGGAACTATTACATGGGCAACCAAAAAACTGAAGGGCTGCGGAGGGGGCGTTTTCCCCTACACTGATTGAGCTGAGAACTTCCTTGTTCTCCAAGTGCTCTGAATAGTAAAAACATCTTATTAGTAAATGCTACAGAAATTTCAGTATAAGTTAAACTCAAATATTAGATAGACTTCATCAAAACATAGAGTCCTAATTTTTTCTGTTATAGACTTGGAATAGATTTTTCTATCATGACTTAAAAACAAAAGGAAACCAAAAAGTATGGTAAAAAACATTGAGTTTTTAGAATTGTTTAGTTCTGTAGAAAAAGAAAATAAATAGTCTTTTAGATATGACTTGAAAATGCAGCCAATGCTAACTAGAAGCAAGGAAGTCAAACGAGGTTCAGGGCATACTGTGTGCTGGGATTCCTCATCGCAATATTCTTTTTAGAGGTAGAGCTGTGCTGTCTGCCTCTTGAAAATTAATCAGTGAATTCTGAAAATTGTATAAACCACCATTTCAGCAGGGTAGAAAAAAACAGAGGCCAGTTGGCCTCACCCAGGATGCGAAAACCAACAGATAACCTCTCAGCTTCCTCCTAGCTGCTACTTGTTAATGTTCACACTTGGCAGCAAGTGAGTTCAAATACAGGAAACAATTCTGTGTTTTTTGCACAGACTGACATGGAATAGTGGCAGTGCTAAAAGGAAACTCCTTTGACTCTTTCCTTAAGCTCAACTTAATAAAACCAAGTGGTAAATCTTGTTCTCTTATTGCCTCTGCATGGGAGAATGATGTCTGCAGTTATATCACATTAAATATTTCATGCTTATTTATTAGCCATAGCTGAAAACACAGCTCTGTCTGGCAAGAATGAGGATGCTGCATCTCCTACGCAGTCAGTTTGAGTTTAGGCACAAATGGTGAGGCTCTCGATGTAGTCTAATTCACAACTGATAGATTAAACAAGCATGAAATCAGTTGTGTGTGATTTAAAAATCTGAAATGGCCAAGGGTCTGGAGCTGGTACTGACCAGGATACTGAAATACCAGGACTACAGATCTGTCTTCTAAAATTCACTCCTAGGATGTGTTGACCCTTATAAGAAATGGAGGCACAAACTGATTAAGAAATGAAGAGTTTATTTGGTCTGATCAGAGCTGTGGCTTGGAAACACAAACTACAGACAGATGAAATATGTTCTCCAGGGTCCAACAAGTTTACAAACAATAAAACCACAAGTGTGTGTTCAGGTCATAAAGTCAAGTACTTGTCAAAAATTTAGATGGATTCAGGCAAGGTAGTGCACTGTCCTGTAAGAAAGAAATTAGGGTAATGAAAGAACATAAAGCAACTCTCAGAAAGGGTGGGAGAAAAATGCTAAAAATGATGAAATTCTTCAGAAAGAGAGTGAAGGAGCAAAACTACTTGGATTGCAATGTTCCAGTATAATGAAAACTGTACCTTGTATCATGTAAACTATAGAGTAGAGTAACTTTTTGGCCAGTTTCAGGCAGGCTTCAGTATGTGCTAGAAAAATTAGCTGCAATTTGCACAGGGTCAAAATCTTATTTGCAGACAGATGCAATTGAAGACTTGTCTGATGTGTCTTTTCAACATGGCATTTTGAAGTGCCTCAGTCTGCCTCTATATGTTTGACTTTAATTTTTTTATAGCTGAAAAAGAATGACAAGCACCACTTAGGTTACTGGAGTTTCTGGAAACACTGTGTGTGGTGGGCATTTGGCTATCTTTGTTTAGGACCAGGAGGCAACCTAGCAAGGACCCAAGAGAGAAGACCAGAGTCTCTGGAGGTCTTCTCTTCCTTCTCTTAGCCATTGCCTCTGCAGTAGTGGTCTGCTACAGGTACATACATAAGCAAGCTTTAGGGACTGGGAGATAGCTCAGTAGAATAAGTGCCTGCCTGGCAAGTACAGGGTCTTAAGTTCAATCCCTGGTACTGAAAAAAAAAAAAAAAGGAGAGAGACCATGAGCATGCTCTAGGCATCCAAATCTCATCTCATGCTTGTGAGGAGCTGAACGTGAGATAGTTTTCCTGTCTGTTGGGTGCTGCTGTGCCTTCCCATTTCAGCCCCTAGGCCAAAGCTCTGCAGTCTCCAAGTGTCTCCTGCTTATGATTCTCACTGAGGAATCAAAGGGTGGGGGCCTGACATCACGTGTGGTGGCAACATTTTTATAGTAAGGACTAACTGATTGCCCATACCTGTGAAAAAGAAGTTCGTTTGGCTCAGGGTGCAGAGTTGAGCTGTGGCAGTGGCCAGAACACTGTGGCAGGAGCCATCAGGAGTACCACTGTTGGCTTCATGAGGGCTGTGGAGCAGAGTGTGAGGGAGCAGCACCAGCCAGAGGCACAACGGCCCACAGCCTGGCAGCGTGTCTCCTGCAGCTGGCTCCCCTCCTAATAGCACTCTCAGCTTTGTACACCCTAAGGGGAGAGTGCACTGTAGAGCACTGGGCTGGCCCAGGAACCACTCACCTTTCTATAAGCATCCTAACCCAGCCAAGGTGATGATTAAATTAACTCTCACAAGTGATAACTTACAGGTGGAGCCATTGCTGTGAAGAAGGCAACGCAACCAAGGTCTTCACATCTGGTCTGTAATCTTCTATAGTTTGAGCTATGTTGTGGCAACAGATTTATGCTATGTAAAAAGTCTCATTTGTGGATATTCTAATTCAGTGAGGCGGTGGATGAAAATTAAGTCTAGATAATGCATCATAGAGGAGGAAACAAAGGATCTAGGATGATGCTATATTAAATTAGGGGAAGGTGGATACCACTTTCTTTTAACATGAAAGGCAAAAAAAAGGGGGACAAATTAAGAGTAGAAATGAAAAGAATATCATTAGAAGTAAATAGTGAGGGGGCCGAGGAGATGGCCCAGTGGAATAAGTACTCTCTGGCAAGCGCAAGGGCTTGAGTTCAATCCCCGGTTCTGCAAAAAAAAAAAACAAAAAGAAGAAGAAAAAGAAGTAAATGGTGAGCCAGAATTTGTAGAACATGCTTTTAATCCCAGAACTCAGGAGGCAGAGACTGGAGGAGCCCTGTGAGTTTGAGGCTAGCATGAACTGTGCAGTGAAATCCTGTCTCAAAAAGATGAAAACATAAATAAATAAATAAATAAATAAATAAATAAATAAATGGCAAAATATAAACCTGAGCAATTGAATATTTTACATCTGTATGCTTTTTAAGATTGATGTTTTAAAATTTATGTATTTATTTATCTTTTTGAGACAGGGCTTCACTGTGCAGTTCAAGCTTGCCTTGAACTTACATTCTAACCCAGGCTGGTCTCAAACTCCCAGTGCTGTTTTTGCCTCAGACTCCCAAGTGCTGAGATTATAGGTGAGCACCAGCACCCCTGGCTAAAAAATACATTGTTTGGAATGCTGAAATTCAAAGGTACAAACACCAATGTAGCTAAAATAAATTGGTATTATTTTCAACTGATATTAACTTGAAATAAAATTTTAAGGGTTTGGAACATTTTATAGTTTTCTTTTTTTTTCTGGCAGAACTGGGGATTGAACTCAGACCCTTGCGCTTGCCAAGGAAGCGCTTACTCCACTGAGCCATATCACCGGCTCCGAAATAAAATTTTAAGATAAAACAGTTGAAAAAGATCACAGTAATGAGAAATGAGCCTATTTGTCAAGACAGCAATTTAAAACATGCATACATCTAATTAAATACTTTAAAAATAGGTGAAAGGGGCCTGGGAGATAGCTCAGCAGCATATAGTACCTGCTTGCAAGCACAAGGTCCTAAGTTTGATCCCTTATACACACATAAAAAATTAATAATAGTAACATGATAAAGCTGCAGTTGAACTATCAGAAATAAAAATCTGCTATCATAAGAGTAGGCTTTAAAATATGCCCTTAATTACTGCTAAATCAAACAGGGAAAACTCAAAAAGAATATGGAAAACTTGAAGAACATAATTGATAATCTTGATATCATGGAATTCTACAGAGCTCTATAACTAAAAGTTAGAGGGAAATATAATTTTACTCAGTTCACAGAAAACATTTACAATTGACCAAATATTAGGTAACAAAGAAAGCCTTAGTAAGTTTCAAAGAACAGGCCCACATAGAACAAGAACTTTTGCTACCATGTAATTAGTTAACGATTAATAGCAAAAGAGAACATCTGCACGTATTTATAAATTGAAATACCCACTTCTAAGTAGCTCAGAAGTTTAAGCAGAAACCACAATGGAAATTTACTGAATGACAATGAAAAGAGAATACTTAAAGGATCTGTGATGTAGCCAAAGTGAAAGTTCTCTCACATTATCTTTCAGAGAAATGTTTAGTTTTAAATCTGATAAAAAGAAGAAAACTTCAATAGTAGTGAGGAAAATGTATATTTTAAGAAGTTCAGAAATTGATGGAATAACCCTAAAGTAAAATGAAGAGAGACCATGAAAACACAAGTGAAGTCAGCAAAGTAAAGCCAAGGACACAATATAGATGGTCACAATAAAAAATTAATTCATTGAATAAAGAACAGTAGATAAATTTCTGCTAAAAATGACCACCTGAAAAAGCAAAACATATAAATAAGGCAGAAGGAAACAGATACATATAGACATAAACAGATACAATAGAGATTAAAGAAATACAATTATAGTATTTTCAAAATTCTATAACAAATTTGAAAGCATAAATGAAGTGGATAAATTCTTAGAAAAATACAATATACTAAAAAGGACCTCACAAATAATAAACTCTTGCAGTCCTTTAGCTATTGATGAAAATGAAAAGGTGATCACAATTCTGCTATGATCAGGGGTTCGATCCCTGGGTCTACTGTGCCAGCGCTGCCCCCAGGGTGCTCTGAGATGGCAATTTAGACTGGGCATGGTGGTGTGTGCCTGTGACCCCAGCTCTTGGGAGGTTGTAAACAGTGGATCACTACGAGTCTTATCTAGTAGTGAGACCCTGAACACCCTGTACACCCTTACTTAAAATACAAAAAAAAAAAAAAAAAGAATTCTGCTGTGATGAAACTATGACAGTTGGATTTATAGGGAAATTTAAGAAACATTCAGAAAACAGACACTGGTGAATATAATGCATTAAGTAATAAATCAAACTAGAATCAAGCATGATCCTTATCAGGAAAATTATGGATGTGGTAAGTGCTCTCTTTCTCTCTTCCCCTCTCTGCAGGGCTGGGCCTCCAACCCAAACCCTATGTGTGTGAATCACATGCTTCTCCACTGAGCTGCAGCTCCCCAGCTCATTAAAACACATTTTAATATGTATGAAAGTGTAGAAAGATATCATAGAAATGGAATATTTCTCTTAAAATTCAAAACAATTTTTCTTGACTTAAATGTAAGTGAATAAATATCTTGAAATAGCCTGGGCAGTTTTTGAAGAGGAATTTCATAGTGGAATGGCATCAAAACATATGTAAAATTAGAGTAAATAATGCACCTGATACTAGTGTAAGAGAAACAAAAAATATTTGTGGAGAGTGACATGTAACTAAAATAACATGACCAGTCAATGGAGAAAGAAGGGATTACTTGATTAACAGAGCAAGAAAAAAAGGAGAATAGGCTAAGAAAAAAAATAATATGGGAACAGTTGAATTTGCATGCATTTTTCCAGACTATGTAAAAATCAACTGCAAATGACTAAGGATTTAAATGTCAAAAATAAAACACCAAGTCTTTTAGTATTTGGATTCGATTACTTTACATACTTCATGTAAGTGAATCAATCACTATCAGTCCTACTGTTACTGGCTTATTTAAATTTTTAAAAAATCTTCCAATTATTTATTTGGTACAGGGTGCAGCTTAGACTTGTAGTGATCCTCCTCTCAGCCTTTGCAGTGCTGGGATTGCAGGTGTGCACCCTCACGCCTGGTTTTGATGGGGTATTTCCACTTATAAAGTGATCATTATTCTACTTCTCCAGGCAAATACTGATCACCAACCTCAGTTCATGGAAAAACTGACTTGTGTACTATTTTTCTACAGCCTCAGGAAAGTTAAAGGTTTGTCTCCCACCTGCTTTGAGCTGATAGATCAAGTTAGTAGAGATATTCAGTTAAAAAGAAAATGCCTGCAGATCTGCTCCTGTTTCATACTCAAATAATGGAGAATCTCAATCCACTGACAAGAGTCACTAATTTCCCTTCTCAGCTTGATTTATTAGGTGAAACAGTTCATATATTTGAATTTAGAATGTATTTACGTGTGTGTATGTGTGCGTGTGTGCATGCATCTGTGTGTGTGTGTGTGTGTGTGTGTTTTCTAGGGTTTTAGAATGGATACATTGATGTTATTTAGACTCCAGATCCTAACTTTCCTTGTTGACACTGTCTATAGCAGCTGAGTATTATTATTTACTGTTAGTGTGGAATTATTATCAAACCAAAAACATTTCAGACAAGGCCTGATGTTTCACTTTTACTTCCAAGGAACTAGCTGTTAGTTCTGAAAATTTGAGCCCATCATACATCTGTGTTTTGAACTGCTAAGAGCACCTCATGAATCTCAGGTTTAAGATTTGGCTTGTGTTATTTTTGTTTTAGTTTTACTGTTAATATTCTTAATTCTTGTTCCTCTATACTATCTCCCTGAAATTTTATTACCTCTTTTGACTCCAGTTACTGCCTCTACTGGGAAGACCTACCTATAAACCACTTGTCTCCTCCCTAGTGCTGTTCCTCGCCATCTACCTGCCTTCTTATCATGATGCATCAGTTCCTTTAGGTCTAAATATCCCTTCCCAGGAAGAATACAGGGTTCTTCCACACTCTATGTAGTAACTGCCACAATTATCCAGTGTTTGTATTTTCTCTTCTCTCTGGAACCGAAGTTTGCTCAAGCATCAGTTCCACAGCCACAGCTACTGATGGTCAGTCATCACAGATGCCAAAGAACTGTAGGCGAAGTTTGAAGAATACTTTGGATTTTTTCCATAGAATTTTATAAAGAGCTATAAGAACTTAATTAATAGTGAAGGGAAAAAGTGACTGAATTTGTGTCTGTTGTACTTTTCCAAGGCTGACAAAAAAAAAAAACAAACCTGACACTTTTGCTCATGGTTTAGTCAATGGTTGATGGGTTCTGATACAAAAGCACTGTGGTGGTGGAATAAGCATATTCAGGAAGCAGAGAAGTTCCAGATAGGAAGAAGCCAGGGACTAGCTGTAGTCCCCACAGCTTTACCCCACAACCCACCCAGACATACCCAAAATCATGGTTTACTAATCTATTTGGCTTTCAGTCTAATCAAGTTGAGTATCAAGGTTAACCATCACAGTTCAAGCCCAGGTTGCCCTAGATCATTTCACGGAAATGCTCCAGGGTACTGAATGCATCTCTAGGCTATTCACGGTCCTCAGCAGCAAGCAATGCCATTCTAGATGTATAGCTCAGCTATAAAACCAGGTTGGGGTATTTTCAGGGAGCATCAAGACTACTACAAGGAATAATGCCATAACCTACAGCATCAGATTTTTCACATTTATAAGAAGTGTACTGACACTTGGCTAAAGAGTCACTTGAGATATCTGGTCAGCATTTATAGTCATAATGATGTCAATATTGACGAAAAATTTTTTCAGAAATTAAGGTTAACATATATTGGGAGGATGTGGAGAGGTAGAAGTGAATATCGATGTGTATAAAAGAAAATTCCTTCAGCCACTGTGGATCATTAATCATATATTTTCTGAGAAAAATATTGTCAGAACTCCACAAGAATATTAAACAAGGACCAGACAGGTTGTAGTGAAAATGCTCTTGTTTCAAAGTGATCAGTCATCATTTTGCCTCCCTCTGAGTGTGAATACATTTTTCTTTCCTGTGTACAAGAATGATAATATGATGAGGGAAAGCAAACAAATAAACAAAAGAAAAGGTAAATTAAAAGGAAACAGAATGGGCATATTATTTATCAATGCAGTATAAGATGAATGGCCAAGAAATTTGAGAATAGTAGCTCTAGGGATAGCAACACAGGGCAGCGAGGAGTAGCCTTTCTGCGAATCATCCTGGATGTGTCGTTCTGCAAGGTTCTTGGGCTGTGTTCCTGCATGACCAACAGCAGGAAGTGCCAGTCGGCACAAACCGCACAATCCCCTTACAGCACAGGAGCTGGGACGTTACCTATCACCCAACACCACCTGGCTTTCTCTTGCATGCTGCAGCACAGAGAGCTGCATGCTGGCAAGCAGAAGGCAAAGGATCAGTAGCGTTTTCGTGGCCTGATTGTAAGGCTTTCACTTGTGTTAGAAGATTTTGGAGGCAGGAAAAGGAAATAGGGGGTTTTCTTTACATTGGGTGTTGGGTTAGACATGGTGGTGAAAAGGAAACAGACACACTGCAGCTGGGAGAATAGGGTGACCATACTGTTTTGCGCAGGGTCCGTGCCCTAGGTCTGTGCCCACAGATTTTGGACTCTTCCTATATTTTCTTATTTCAAATGCAATCTGCACTGTCTGCAGGGAGCCCTTCTTACTTTGGCAGGAAATAGTAGCTGGAAACAAGCCCTGTGTACTGCTGCTGGGTCATTCCTCCCCCACTGCCTCCCCCTCCCCCTCCTCTTCTTCTTCATTCTCCTCTTTTTACTTCTGTCATTGCTTTAAAGAGTGGGTTCTCAGCAACATAGATCTGTCATTCCTGAAAAATCTGCCAGTATTTAAAGGTCACTGAAAACTTAATTTAGGGGTCTAGGCCAGAAAAACTGCTCAAATTGTTCTACCTCATCATTCATCATTAGGCCTAACAAAAAGTAGCATTATGAAAACAGTAATATTTAAGTTTATTTTCAATATAGTCTATAATACTTTAAAAATGGCTTTAAAATTTTAGTTAGATAATTCCAACTTAATTGCTCTGATGCCCTGAAAAGAAGATTTATTTGCAGTTAAATAATATAGAAAGATCATATGTTGGGGATATAACAAGTTTCCTGCTGAATTAAATGGTCATATCTTGAGCTTTGGGTATCTGTATATTAATCTATAGTCAACAGACTTTAAATTCTGTACATTTTTATTTTTTATTTCTTTAATTTTTAATTTTTTATTCATTTTAATGAAAAAATTAGCAATGAAACAGTTTCAAAAGAAGTTAGTAGGACAGTTACAATAATTAATACATTGCATACTGTTGTTTTCATAATAGCTATTCAGAGGACAAGATGCAGAATGATAGCTTGTCTAGACAACATTAGTACAGACTATTCTTCTCATTGTACTAATAGAAGTATATCTATCCTAGCTATTCATATATACATACATACATATATACTTTTTCACTACAAAGTGGTTCTTCATTTATGTCTCCCTTTTTGTTTTCTTTTGTCAGAGATGGGTGTTTCATTGTTAGAGAAACTGTATTTGGAGAATTTTTTAAAGGACCTTTTCATGCTTGATGCCAGTTCAACTACTGTAGGTTCTTCAATTCAGCAAAATAGCCCAATATAGTCCAATAGTCCATAATTGTAGTGGGTTGTCAGCAGACCTGGAGAATGTCTGAGGTTGTTGACTTGAGCCTTTTACAACTGAGCCTTATATAGCTCAGTATATTAATATGACATCACTTTCTATATACCTCATGGTTATACTTTTCTGCTGGATGGTTAAGACCAAGTTAAAGCAAGACCTACATAAGTAAAAATGTAGCTTTTTTATCTGGTAAGGTCAGTCAAATCCCCCCAGGATTTGCTCTGAGACCGCATACAGCACCTTGTAGATCTTTTGTCATTGTCAGCCATCTGGATGAGTCATTAACTTTGCTTGACCAATTTGCTCTCTAGGAAAGCCTGAGAGGATTTTTTTCTTTCTTTAGGTGGCTCTCTTTAAACACACTCTACATCATCGATCACTTTCCTCTGTGGCCCCATAATCTCCTTGGTCAGAAAATTTGGGGCACCACTCAGTTACAGGATGTCACAGAAGAGGTTGTCTTCTGTCCTGTGTCCTTCCTGACCTTGAATGGCTAGAGCCAAAATATTAGTTATCCTTGTAGCCCCCTGTTTTTCTCTAATTTTTGGTCTGCAAACTTTAGCTTTTAAGCGTCCAGAAGAGAAACTTAGTGATATTATTACCCTGTAACAGAGGCAGGTGAGCTTAACATCAGTATCTGTCTGAATATCAAATGCCTTAGAGATAACATGGAACTTCTATTTTCCAACAACCATGGATATTCTAAACTTTAAATCCCTATAGAATGTGGAAAAAAAAAAAAAAAACAATTACACATTTTTACACAGAAATTTAGAAATCAAACTGCTGTAGACAGCAGGGTTAGATAGAAATATTTTTAGGCAGTCAGGAAGGCCCAGGCCCTTAAAAGAAATAATACAGGATACAAAATGCCTGCAACTCTGGGAGGGATGAAGGCTCCTGCTGTGAACCAGACCTAAAGGCCAAACAAATGTTAAAAGAGTAGCACCTGGGATTAAATAGGTAGCCATCACCTGAAAAGACCCATGTGAGTCACTAGCCCAACCCCCAAGGGGAAGAGACCCTGTCCTGTATTCATGTCTGTTTACTACTCACTTCCCCATTTGGCCCTGGACCTAATCAATTTTACCTGAACAATAGTGCTTGTAATCACATTGGTTGACCATAGTTTTGCCCCACCCCACATCCACCTAAGTGAGACCCCTTCTCTACTTTAGTCCTGCATGGTTTTGCCCTATAAAAGTCCCTAAAAGAGACAGCTTCCCAGTCAACCCGCTTGGGTCCCCTTTTTGTCCCTCTCCGACAGAAGCTTTTCTTTCCAATAAAGTTTTATCCTCAACCTCTGTTTGTTCCTAAAATTCATTCTTCAGTTTCAGAGAACACAAACTCAAGCAGGTCAGGTTGGGAGTTTTGCTGCCTTGTATCAAAACCATATGCAACATTATAGCAGGACAATCCTATGACTTTTTTTTCTTGTCTCTTGTTTTCTTCTATTACCTTTTTCCTTTAAACTCTGTTAATTTTAAAAAGTCTGTCTTCAAGGTACAACTACTATGATTGATTGTGCCTTTAAGAAAATTATTCAGTTTTTAAACAAATTCTGTATCTAAACATAGCTTCATAAATATAATTGGAAAAAAAGAGTGGAAAGAATTTCAAAACACAGACCAAAATTAATGACAAAATACAGGTTTAATTATACTTTTAAACTTAAAAGCACCAAGCAAGCAAACATAACTACTCCAATAGGAGTTGCTACTTTGTATAACATAACTTTTTTTTATGTTCTATAAACATAGCTGAAGTTTTAGGAAGTCTACAGACACTGAGAAAGATTGACTAGTAGTTCTTGGAAATGATGATTCATCATGATAGAACTGCGTGACAGGACCTGCACCTTTCTTACAATTAGTTTTTAACAGATTATTTTTTGGCCGACACTACTCTTACACTCTTTCAGTGGGAAGAATTAAGAAATATTCCCAAATTTATGAATTTACACTCATAATTTCAATTTTAGCTCAATAACTTAGAATTCTTCCTTTCGATCCCCCCACTCCATATTTGTACCTCTGTTCTCCCTAGTGAGAACTTTGGTTTTCTACAATGTCCGAGTGAATAAATTTAATTCCATCTACCACATAACTTGAATGAAACGGTTTTAAATTTGCTGCACCAGTGAGCTTATGCTTCTTTATGCTAAGTCATTTAAAGGGTCTTTCTTTTTTGCAATTTTTTGATGCTTAGAGTATAGCCTTGTATTCAACACTTCACTGTGTATAGTCAACAAAACATGTACAAAACTAACTTGAAGTGAGACAACTTAATAAATTTCTTCACAAGCATTTAATTTGATGGAAGTACTTAAACTTTTGTGTTGCTAACCAAATATTTTTTCATATTACTTGAGGGACTAAACCGTTTTATCAAGTGCAAAGTAATAAATAAGTACTAATAGAATGAATTGGTAAATAACATTTTCAAATGTAAATCTTTGAGTCTAGGTAGATAAAATGTTAGGAACAAACCTTTTAACCATCTATGTCTTTTGCTGTTCACAGTAAATTTTGTTACCAAAATATCCCTTGCATTTGGGATGGTGTCGCGAGAGATATCCCACCGAAAGTAACAAAGCCACATGAAGAGAAGCGAGTCAGTGCCCAGGCAGTAAGAGAACAAAAGACTCCTGAAATAGAAATATTGGAGGGAGTCATTCATACAGAAAGTTATTTCTAGAATCCTTTCTGTAATGAGGTCAACAGCCATGCCACGTTGTTTTACACCAGCATTTCCCTGACCTTCTTCACATTCTAAAAAGAAGAAATCTTTAGCTGTGCTGTCCAGTACCCCAAAGAGGAGAGTAACATTGGCTGATAATATCTGAATGCATACTTCTCAATCTGTATCAAGAGGGAGTGCTCATTTTGCATTTAACTTTTACATCTTTGCTAAATATCTTGTGTACCTGGAGGGTGACATTGAACCAGACTGAAGCTGTTGTCAAAACTTGGGTCAGAAGGGGAGAAGATCAAATTTTTACTATTATTTACAAGTTTGTCTGTCTTCTTTCACACGCTGTAGTCATGCACTGCCTAATTTCTTGGAGGCAGCCTGGGCAAGTCTCTGTATTTTATTTATTTTTTCTTGCTATGAATTTTATTTAGTTTTGTTGTGGAAATTGTATGTTTTTTGTTTCCTCAAAATCAAACACTATAACAAAAACAGACATTGAACAATGTTTGCACAACACACTTATAGTTCATTTGTATAAGAATAAGGGTTTATCTCACCTAAACACGGACAGAAATTATACTTTATATTCATTGTTTGAAAACAAGTGCAACAACACAATAAACAAAGCTTCTTTGTCTGTTTCAGGAGAATGTCTTATGGGAAAGTTACCCTTTTACATCTTTGCTGACAGTTCTGGCTGACCCAAGATGGCCACTTCCAGACTCACTCAGTGATGCTTTTGTTCTTATCAAGTAGAATAAGGAGAGACTGTGTATAAGCCCAGTCTCTCTTAGGAGAGCTTTCAAGGGCCCTCTTATTGTTTCCCTATTTGTCATTTGTCTGAAGTCTCTGTGCACTTTCTCATGGCAAAGATGGAAAACATATGTCACCACAAGTCACAAAACTCTTGGAACAGACTTTGATATTGTTCTTAACTTTGACAAGATTACTTCAATATTGTGTATTTTTTAAATTTAAAAAAATTATTTTTAATCTTTATTTGGTATGGGGTCTCTCTGTGTAGCTCAGTCTCATAGTGATCCTCCCGTCTCAGCCTCCCCAGTGCTGGAATTACAGGCATGCGCCACCATGTCTGGTTTTGGTGGCCAGCACAGTGCACCTGAGGTGCTGGGGCCTGCACAGTGGCATGGTGGCACGGCATGCAGTACCAGGGATCAAAGCTGAGTCCTGGAGCTTGCCAAGCAGGTACTTGAACAACTAAGTTATCTCACCCACCCCTGATATAGTTCTTAACTTTGATAACAAACTGTCATCCAAAAGATACAGGCAAGAGACTAGAACTCTCCTTCCTTCCAGTGCTACTATTTGCTGGCTCCATAAATATTGCTGGACCTTGGATTGCTAATGCTGGTCCCTTGGAGGACTGGGAAAACCTGACCAACTGTGCTGGAATTTCCATTGCAGTAACTCCCAGCAGTTTCAGAGCAATTATGGGACACAGAACACAGCAGAATGACCACAAAAGCCTGGCAGTCACAATGCTGACCAACCAAATCTAGCTTTCTAAAAAGGGAACTGCAATAGTATTGGTATATATGGATCAGAGTTGACTTTAGGCAGGAGACAGAAAGCAAGTCAGAAACTTCACCTCCCCAAAGCCCCAGTTAGTGCCATTCGTGATCACACTTAAAAGGAGCTGGTGTCCCAGAGACAAATATTATGCTGATACCAAAACCAGGGAAAAACACAACTAAAAGAAGAAAACTACAGGCCAAATATTCCAAATAAACAAAGATGCAAAACTCTTCAGTAAGATACTAGCAAACAGAATGGAACAAATCATCAAGAAGATTGTATACCATGACCCAGTAGGATTCATCCCAGGGATGCAGAGATGGATTAACATATGCAAATCTGTAAATGTGATATACCATAACAATAGAGCCAAAACAAAAAATCACATGATCATCTTAATAAATACAAAAATATCTGAACAAAGTCCAATGTTCATTCATGATAAAAATCCTACATAAAACTGGAATAGATGGTCTGTACCTCAATCTTATAAATGCCATCAGCTAACAGCCAACATTATACTAAATGGATGAAAACTGAAAGCTGCCACCCTAAAATCAGGAACAAGACAAAAGTGTCTGCCATTGCTACTACTCTTCAATGTAGTTTGGAAACATTAGCCAAGGCAATTAGACAAGAGAGAGAAATAAACGAATAAAGACAGGAAAGGAAGAAGTGAAATTATTATTTGCAGATGACATGATACTCCATAGAATACCCAAAAACTCAATCAAAAAGACTTCTATGTGTAATAACCATTCAGTTGTGAAGCTGGATACAAATTCAACCCTCAAAACACAATAACATTCCTGTACATAAACAGCATATTTATTGAGAAAGAAATTGGACAAGACACACCCTTCATAGTAGCAACCAAATAACTGAAATACTTAGGAATCACTCTGACAAGGAAGTAAAAGTTTTATACACTGAAAGGTACAGTACTATGAAAAAGATCAAACAGAATATCAGAAATTGGAAAGATGTCCCTTGCACATGAATAGGAAAAAAGTGACATGGAGCACTTGACCATATTTCTAATGTTATTATGCAGACTTAATGCAAGCCTGATAAGATATCTTTAGGCTTCCTTTTTCAATCTGTCTTTTTTGGGGGGGCATATTGTGGATCAACCAGGGTCCTTGCATTTTCCAGGCAGGCACTTATGCTGCTGAGCTATCTCTCTGACCAAGATACCTTTAGAAGACCTCACAGAACTAAAGAAAACATCCCTAAAGTTCATTTGCAAATAGAAGAGACCTAGGATAACAAAAGGGAATCTCAGCGAACAAAGCCAAGGCACAGACATCATGATCCCAGACTTGAAATTATACTACAAAGATACTATGGTAAAACCAGCATGGTACTGGCAAAAATCAAATAAGTAAAAAAAAAAAAAAAAAGACTTCAGGATCAGTGGAACCATTTAGACAGTGCAGACACAACTATAAACACACTCAGCCACCTTATAGTTGACAGTGGGGCCAAACACATTGACTGGAAGATAGACAATCTGTTTAATAAATGGTGTTGGAAAAACTACCTTTGCATATGCTGAAGACTAAAACCCATGTCTATCATCATGCACTAAACTAAAATCAAGATGAATCAAAGAACCAAATGTTAAAAAAAAAAAAAACTAGGCCAGCTAGATGGCTCAGTGGACTAAAGTGCCTACTTAGGCAAAGCGCAGTGATCAGGGATGGATCCTGGCACCACATGCCATGCTGGCCCTTCCCCAGGGACACACTGAGATAGAGATTGAGACTGGGTGTGGTGGCATGAACCTGTTGTCCCAGGCTGAAAACAGGAAGATCACTACGAGTCTGATCTGCGTAGTGAGACCCTGTAGATCCTGTACTAAATACATTGAAAATAAAACTAAATCTAATGGAAGAGCAAGTAGGTAGAAATCTTGAAAACAAAGGTTTAGGCAAGGACTTATTGAATGAAACTGCTACTCAAACTGCATGGAAAATACTTCAAAGAATCTTATTAAAAAGGATCTTATTAAAAAGTTTTATGCATCAAAAGAAATGATGAACAAAGTGAAAAGACAACCCACATAGTGGGAAAAAATTATAGTCCCTCACACAAAGAATTGTCCCTCGAACAAACTATTTTTATCTAGAACACAATGAACTTTTAAAAAATGAGGCCCCTGTAATTCAAAGATCTAATCCAAAATCGGGCATCTGAGATGAACACATACTTCTCACATGAAGAAATACATATGGCAAATAAATACATGCAAAAATGTTCAACAGTATTGGTCACTTAAGAAATACAAAGTAAAAGAACATTAAGATTCCAGAAAGAATGGTGTCATCAAGAAATCAATCAGTGGTCTCTGTTGGTGGAAGTGAAGTCTAGTGTAACCACTATGGAAGATAGTACAGAGATTCCTCAAAAAAGTAGGATTGCAGGTCCCATTTCCTTCTAGAAGAATAAAAAATATGATTCCAGAGCAATACATCTGCACCCATGTTTATAGCAACACAATTTGTCATAGCTAAATCTTGGAAAAAACCAAATGCCCATTAAATGAGGAATGGATAAAAAAGATATATTTTTATATAATTGAATACTGCTTAGCCACAAAGAAGGATAAACCTGAGACTTTCATAAGTAAATGAATGCAACTTGAGACCACATTCTCAAGTGGAATAAATCATATATATATATACATTATCTCCTTAGTGTGAAAAACTGGAGTACATGAGGTCTAAAATGTACAATAGATATTGTGAAATGGAAAGAAATTGTTCAAAAAGAAAAAAGAACTATGATGGTTGAAAGAGAAAAGTCAGTAAGGAAATGAAACAAATGCAAGTCAGTTATACTATCAGTGTCTCTTAGTTCATTAAAAAGGAAGGTTTATGTTAATATAAATTGGATAAACTTTTATGCCCCTTTACTCTGAGCAGTTATGTTAAAGATAACATATAAAGTATTAACTATTGTTATTCTATTATTTTGCAATGAAATGGTATTTTATGTTTTTTTTTCCCATAAAATAAATGAAGAGGACTTTGCACACATGATTAAGATTAAAGACCTCAGGGTGGGGAAGGTCGCCCTGGATGGTCTGAAGGTGCCTGTTGCACTCATCAGAGTACTTGAAAGTGGAAGAGGAGGTGGAGAGATGTGGGGATAGCAAGGGACTGTCAGAAAGGTGACGCTTTGCCTGCTGACCCTTGAAGATGAGGAAGAGCCAAGAACTGTGGGGAGCCAGCTGCCTGGAACCTGGCAAAGTCAAAAAGACAGCTCTGTGTGTGGAGCTTACTGCAGTCAGAATCGTAGCTTAGTGAGAGCCGTGCTGCATTTCTGACCTGCTTTTGAACCACTATATTTTTGGAATTCTGTCTCAACAGCATTTAAAGAACAAGTAAGTACCAAATACATAAATGGTGTTCAAATAGCAGAAAGAAGAGGAGAAGAAGGAAGAGGAGATGGAGGAGAGGAGGAAGAAGGAGCAGAAGGAGAAGCAAAGGAAGAAGAGGAAGAGGAGGAGGAGGAAGACGAAGAGAAGGAGGAGAAAGAGAGAGGGGTCTACATGTCAAAAACTGAAACTTGACTCAGCTCTATCACCATGCACTAAGTTAAAGTCAAAATGGATTAAAGATCTAAACATTAAAACAGAAACACTCAATCTCCTGGAAGAGAAAGTAGGAGCAACTCTTGAAGACATAGGGGTAGGTAAACAGTTCATGAACGAACATGTATTCGCATGGGAAGGACTTGAAAGAACCAACAAGTGGGATCAACTCTTCTTAAGGAGCTTCTGCATGTCAAAAGAAATTGTCAACAGAGTAAAAAGACAACCCACAAATTTTGAAAAAAATCTGAACTAATAAGCAATCAGACAGCGGACTACTGTCTAGAATATATAAAGAACTAAGATATAACAGGGCCCTCAAATTTAAAGACCCAATTCAGAAATGGGCATCTGAGATGAATACACACTTTTCAGAGGACGAAATTAAAGAAGTGAATAAATATATGAAAAAATGCTCCACATCACTAATCATCCGTGAAATGCAAATAAAAACAACACTGAGATACCATCTCACTCCAGAAAGAATGGCTATCATAAGGAAATCAACCAACAACAAATGTTGGAGAGGTTGTAGAGAAAAGGGAACAGTTCTCCACTGCTGGTGGGAATGTAGACTGGTACAACCATTGTGGAGGTCAGTGTGGAGACTCCTCAAAAGAGTAGGACTAGAAATCCCATTCAAGCTGGCTATCCCCCTACTGGGAATTTTCCCAGAGGAACTGAAAACATTGTATCATAGTGATATATGTGTACCTATGTTTATAGCAGCACAATTTGTGATCGCAAAATCTTGGAAACAACCAAGATGTCCATCACATGAGGAATGGTTGAAAAAGATGTGGTATTTCTATATAATGGAGTATTACTCAGCTATGAAGAATGATAAGCTTGAAGCATTTATATTGAAATGGATGCCACTTGTACATATATTCATAAGTGAAATAAACCAGACACACATGTGTAAATATTATATAGTCTCCCTAGTATAAGAAGCAAAAAGAAGAAATACAAAAGGAAATGTACAATGATAACTAAAAACAATTGAGTCAGATAAGGCAAAGTGAATGGCATATGCTGCAGGATACTAATCAGCTTTTCTTCTGGATGGTTAACAACCTACGTTCACAGATCAAAGTTGGAGAAATAGAAGAACCACAAGGCCCACCAACATTTTGGCCCTAGCCTTTCAAAGTCAGCGAAGACTCAGGACTTAGAACCTGTACTGCAATATCATGAAACTCATTTGAGCTCCAAATTTTCTGAACAAGGAGATTATGGAGCCATAGAGGAAAGAGATCGAAGTTCTATAATGTGCCTGGGGAAAGTCACATGGAGAGAAAAGTTTCTCTCAGACTCCAACAGGGAACAAACTGGTCAAGCATTGGCTGTGACTCATCCACATGGATGACACAGACAAAGGATCTACAGAATAATGTACATGACTACATGATAAACCCTGAGGGGACTTCACTGACCTCATAAGAAACAAAAGGTACATGTGTTGGTATATAGTTCTTGCTCTATCTAGGTCTTAACCATCCAGCAGAAAAGTATAAAAATGAGGTATACACCACGGGGCCATAATAATAGGTTGAGCTGTAAATGGCTATGGTCGACAACTTCTTTAGATAACTCACTATTGTTGTGGAATGCTGGACTGTGTTGGATTGTGTCATCGAGTTCAGGCACCTAAATTAGTTGAATGACAATGGAGTGCCCATCTTTGACAGGTATAGACAAAGGAAGGGATATAGAAAGAAGAATCATGATGTGTGTGTATGGACAGTACAGTTGGGATAGATAATGCCGTGCTTCTACATAATCCTATGAGAGGCAAGATTTGCACTAATGGTGGCTGGACAGGATATTATGTCAGCTTCTAGTACTATGGACAACTCCTAGGAAAATAACAAGGTAGAAAGTATTAATTATTGAATCTTTGATGTAATTCAGGTATAAAAAATAAGATATGTAAACAGCTACACTCTTAATTTACTGATAAGAGACATATGCTATAATAATGTCTGTAAGTATAATATTATGTATGCACCTTCTGTGATACCAAAACATTATGAAGACAGTTTACAATATATTAATTTATCAAATCCATCTTTCAAGATATCTTAAAATTGTCTCATTGATATTTGTACTTCAATAAAATAAAAATAAAAAAAGAGAGGGGGAGGGAGGGGAAGGGAGAGAGACAGATAGAGAAATAGACAGAGAAAGATAGAGAAACAGAAAGAGAAAGAGACAGAGACAGAGAGACAGACCCAGAGAGTCAGACAGAGAGAGAGAGAGAGAGAGAGAGAGAGAGAGAGAGAGAGAGAGAGAGAGAGACAGAGACAGAGACAGAAAGAGAGTGAAGAAAATGGGAGAGAGGAGCAAGAAACTAAAAAACCACTAGATAAGACAGAGATAGAAAGGAAATGATAAGAGTCTGGAGGAGCCCAGATACCAAACCACAGAATTGTGAGAAATAATAAACAAGTATTTCAAATATTACACTGCAGGGATAGCCTGTAGTTTAGCACATGGAATCAATAAGAGGCAAGCTCAAGTCTGGTGAGTGATGTGTTAGGGAATCAGCTGTCACAGGTTCTCCTCACTGGTTAAAGTGCAGTCACACCGAGGATGCCCACCTCCATCCTGAGGTGGTGAGAAGAGAAGCTATGATCTGGAGTCCCCACGAAGTTTCCACATGAGCTCAGGCCTCTCTTTCGCCAGCTAGGGCTTTCCCTAGCAGTAGTGAACAAAAGTTATTAGTCCTGGGGTATCAGTTAGGAATCAGGAAGAGGAGGAGGAAGAGAAGGAGGAGAAAAAATGGAAATAAACATAGATGTTTAAACAGAAATAGGGCTGGAGAGATAGCTCAGCAGACTAAGCGCCTACACTGGCAAATGCAGGGACCAACCAAGGGTTTGAAGCCCGGTCCCACATGGCTCGCGGTGGGACCAAGTCAGGGCACCGTGGGGCACACCTGTAATCCCGGTTCTGGGGAGGCTGGAAGCAGGAGGGTTTCTATGAGTCCAAGCTGTGTAGTGAGACCCTGTGCCAAATACATAAATGAAATACATAAATAAAGAAACAGGAAGGACTTAAGGGGGAGGAACAAGTTGCCAATGTGAATCTTTGAGATCTTCATCTTGCAGGGTGTGCTGGTTAGTATTTATTGTCAACTTCTTCGGTTTGAGAGATTAGTGAAGTGCAATCCTGGGTGTGTCTGGTGAGTCACAGAAGCGTGACCTTAGTGCTGCTATCTAGTCCTGGGCTCCGCCCTCTGAGACTTCCGTGTGCTGTTTCTCAGCAGCTTTGAAGTGAACGGCTTTGCTCCATCACACCGCCTGCCAGGACGTTCCTGCCTTGGAACCAGTGACTCTGTGGACTAAGCTCTCTGAAGCCATGAACCAAAACAAGCTTCCCCTCTTTTAAACTGTGGTTATCGACTATTTTCTTCAGCTACAAGAAAGTTAACTACTACGAAGTCTCCAGCCCAGCCACACCACCTCCAGTGGTCTCCAGATCTTGGAAGCAGGTGGCTTTAAGCTCCCTCCGTGCAAAGCCATCACATGTGGCTGCCACTGTGGAAGGTGTTAGGGTTTCTATTTGTCCCCTCAAAGTCTCATGTAGTCATGGGGTGGGGACTTCTTGAGTTTGTGATTAACTCATGATCCACTGGGATTATGTGTGATCCCAGGCTGGGATTAAGGGTTTTAGTATTGCTGGGATTATGGGTGTGAATAATTCCCCCAGCCTGGGGCCGAAAGCCTGAATGTAATATAAGAGACAGCAACATAGACTTTTCTTAGTCATTTGCTGTTTGGCTGCCATGAACTGCTGCTCTCTGCTATGTGCTCCTCTGCCTTGGAGCCAGCTGAACGTGGACTGAAACCTCCAGTAACTGAGCTAAATAAACCCTTCCTTCCTTCATTTTTGGTGTTGGGTATTTTTTCCAGCAATGAGAGAAGAGTAACTAAGCCAGAAGGTTAAAGAGAAGCATCCATTTACACAACTTAAGTTGTGAAATATCTGTTTGGAAGAACTTAGATCTTTCTGGCCCACAGATCTCATGCAAATACCTTTCCTTGACAGCATTTCATTTGGAATCTGTGGCAGAGATTCTGGTACACGCAGCATCTAGAGTTTTAACCTTGAAGTACAAGGGAGCCCTTAGGAGGAGGTGGTGCTGCTTGGCCAGGAGGCAAACGGGTACATCTGGCCAACATCGCTTCCTGTCTCTTCCTACTATGAAGTGAGAATCTAGGCAGAGAAGGCTTTAAACTCTCTTTGTGAGGGCACACTAGTATTTGTCAAATCCCTATCGTGTATTTAGGCACCCGATTCCCTTTAATTCTAAGAACAAACCTGCAGAGCTAAAGTTAAGAGTATAAATTCTTTGGAGCACCAGCTATATGCTGGTCCTTGCTCTGGCACTGTGATAGAGCTATGGTGACCAACATCTTGAGTTTTCTTGTTTTTTCAATTTTCCTCATGTGAGCACTGAGCATTCTGTAGCCTGGACATAAAAATAGAATCAATGGTACAATTTTACACAGAACATGGTATGATATTAGAAGTATTTTGAAGTTTTATTTGTATATTGGTTCATTTATTTATTTTAAAAAGGGGCTGGCTCCTTCTCTATCTCTTGGATAGTACTCTTAGGGATGGCTCCTTCTCTATCTCTTGGATAGTACTCTTAGGGATGGCCTTACTTTGTGGAATAAGCACAGCTTACCTGTCCCCAGTGGGTATACGTGATGATGAGTGTGTATCCACCTCAGGGAGGTTCGGCTCTATCTGGTCCTACAGCCTATAGGGCCTCGTGGTCTATAAGACCCTAAGTGTAATAGATAAGATCAAAGTATCACTCAAAGACTCATGGTTTAAAGGCTTGATCCCCTATGCACCATGTTCAGAGATGGGCTGTGATGGGATTGTAGGAGCTTTGGTGTCATCAATGGGTTAGTCTACCACTGAGACCTTAATGATGGCTTTATTGAGAGGTGATGGAAGTAGGAGGAGGATCCATTTGAAAGAAAGGCCCCCCCACTAGACCTACATTGTGTCTTCCAATGACCTCTACCTGGCTGGCTCTCTCCCTCTCTCTGCTTCCTGGCTGCCATGAAGTGACCAGCTGTCCCAGGTGATGCCTTCGACCATGAAGATCTTGCCTCCCTGTAGGCCACACAGTAATGGAGCCAGCTGATCATGAACTGAGACTCCAAAATCACTGCACTACTAGTTTCTATTGGGTTATTGACAGAAACAGGTAGTGCCTCATAGCTTGATCAATCTTGCACACCTATAGGCATCAATCTGAGCAAATGCTTTGAAGATAGCAATATGCAGTACAGCAAATATTGCTAATTTCCTATCATCTTGTTTTGAATTTTTTTAAATTCTATTTAAAATAACCTTTCCTCCTTTCTGTTGATTTCTGAGGCACTAGCTAATGGTGGTAGAAAGCTCATCACAACAGCCAGCAGCAGTGCAGTGAGGCTCCATGTGCCAGGCGGAGGAGAACAGAGGCTCTGGTCCTGTTTCCTCCACAGTCGGCACTGCTGCAGCTCTCTGCTGAATCGAGGTGGTCTTGATTGAGGCTGTGTAAGGGAGATGGAAGGCACAGTGAGTGACCGAGAGAAAGGTGAGCTGCACGCAAGTGGTCTTCGTCACTGCTACAGCAAGGATGGCTTCGGTTTTCCCAAGACTGAAAGCTTTACCAAGAGCTGGGAATGCACAGCCTTTTACTTGGCCCTGAGGTAACGTTCATCATTCAGTTGAGACCAATGCAAGAGGCTTGTAATACACCAGTGATTGGAATTATCCTGGGAAGCCAGAGGGACACAACCTCAGCTAGATAGAGGACATCTGTACTCGATCTCATATTCCATCCTGTCTAGGGTGGGGACTGTAGAGCCAGGATTGCTTCCCTCTCTTAGGTGGGGCTGGGCTGTGGGGACAAGGACCATGGTATGCACGCTGACAAACAGCTCAGTGATAGCTGACCTTACAGCAATGCAGATGATAATATGCTCAGGACTCCAGAAGAGCTGGGAAAAAACAAAAGAATTTCAGAAACTCTCAGGAAAAAATTAACTAGAAACACTACATCTTCATCTAAACACATATGGACTTTCTGCCCTTTTGGAAAATAAATGTAGCTTCTGACAATCTGAGGTGAGCAATACCAGGAAGAAAAACTACCTTTGCAGCATTTAGGGTCCTGCACTATTCCCTGGCCAGCTGTGGTGGTGCGTTCTTGAATCCCACACAGTTCCTGAGGAGGCTGAGGCAGGAAGGTCACCAGGAAGTTTGTAGCCAGTCTAGGAAATTTATCAGTGCTTTATCTTCAAATAAAACCAAAAAGAGCTGGGGATGAAGTTTAGTGCTTACCTCCTTACCTAGCATGGCATATAGGAGATCCTGGGTGATCCTCAGATTTGCAAAAACAGCAACAAAAGAGTCTTCATTGGCCCTGCCAAGGGTGGGATACACTTGGCTGAAGCAGCGGGAGGTGATCTGCCTTCCTGGGAGCCTGTCTGTGGGGAGGCAGGGATTTCAGCTTCTCTGGTAGGCTGAAGACTAGAGCACTAGAGGTCCGACAGCTGGTGGACACA
The DNA here is from genome assembly GCA_004027165.1 of Ctenomys sociabilis. Taxonomy (NCBI): domain Eukaryota; kingdom Metazoa; phylum Chordata; class Mammalia; order Rodentia; family Ctenomyidae; genus Ctenomys; species Ctenomys sociabilis. The sequence goes on along the minus strand of PVKA01007191.1, from coordinate 10,923 downwards.
GACCCTGGCTTGAACCTGCGTCCTGACAGCTGTTCTCACTAAGTGACCACAATGGGGAGTACAGTGGGACCAGAGAGTGACCACGCAGAGTGCGGAGGGAGGAGAAATGAGCTGTGTCAGGCCCTGGAGCTGGGGGAAGGAGATAGTGACTATCTGAAAGGCTCTCTCTGCTCTTTAGTTGTGTTGTCTGCTATTTCCTGATGTTATTCAGAAAATATTCCCAAAGAAGAATTCAGCATGTATCAGGCCTGAGGCTCAAAGTCTGGAATGGAACATGTAAGTAGTTACTTTTTAAAAAAAAAACCTTGAGGCCATTAAGAGAGAACCAAAGAGGAAGTGGAGGACAATATTCCCACATGGATGTGGTGAATGGTGCGGGGCCTGTGGCAACGCTAAAACCAAGAGAAGGGCAGTGCATTGGGCAGGTAGGAACCCTCACAGCGGGTCTCTCCCTGTCAGGGGCTATGGGTGTGGCAGAAGGTTCTCCACACAGTACACTGTCAATGTGTTACATCTTTAAATATAAATCTGCATCCTCATTTCAGAGCATCGAAGTGTCCTGTCACATGGATTTATCGTGCTGACTTCAGCTGGTCCACAAAAGGTAGACATAGTTGTTTTTAACTCTAATCAATAAAAGTACGCTATGATACATGATCTAGATTGTTGGACATACTTCTTTGCTGAATTTCATTTTCTCACTTTATGTTTTTAAGGAAACATATCTTGTGTTTTCTAAAGGGCTGAAGATATAATGTTTATTTCCCTGTACATGTTGCTTAAATCTGTAAATACAAAGAAAAGTGAGACCAGTGTGTATGTTTCTGCAGTCCATGTTTCCCCAGGTTCCTCTTAACAAGGGTCACTACCATAATTTTGTTTATATATTTGTGAATTTTATCATCAAAAGTTAGTATGTCATTGTTTTAAAATGAGTTGATTATATCTATTAAGAACAAATATTTTATTTTATTTTTGTCTATTTGTAATCTTTCCTTTCTGAGTGGATAGTTAATACCCATTTTTAGCTTTTTATGGGGTATCTGTGGTTTTTTTCCTTAACATTTAAGCACTTTATATTTAGAAAATGTAATATGTTAGTTCACAGTTTCTGCATGTTCCCATCCATATTCTTGCATTTTTGCTTTGTTATTGTGTTTGCCATGCTAGAAGTTTCAGCTTTTATATAAGGAAAGCCATCACACTTTCCCTACCCTTGTGTGAACACACACGCACACACACACACACACACACACCCCTACAGATACTCTACTTCCCTTTGCCTGTGTATAACAAACATGCTTTGCTGTTCTTATGAATTTAACCAGCCCTTTGCTCACTAGACCATTTTCCTTACAGTCACAGATGGAAGCACTGGGCCTTGGGGGTACGCACCCCACACCCCTACTCCCTGGCCTTGCCTATTCTTTGGAAAGTGTAGCTAGCAAGTGAGGTGCTTGTAAAGGGGACAAGATTTTTAAAATATTTTGTTGTGCTCCCTAAGTGGGTTTTGCTACAGAAAAAATTAGTGTGTAAAGTAGGCTCCTCTTATCAAGGGTCACCTGCTTATTCAAGACTTCTTTTCATTAATTTTGACAGAAGTAGCAGACTTCTGTAGCTGATTGCCACACATGTGTGAGGTTCATTTTTGTGTACGCACATGCATTTTATGTACACAAATATGTGTACTTTTTCCTGCTTTTCTGCATATATCATGCAAAGCTATTGAGTCATGAAATTATTATTGTGGGTCATCTAATTTATCTTACTTTCTATTTGATTCTATTTACCTCCTAAGTTGATAATTAGATAATTTTCAAGATTCACCATTCACTTTCCTTTCTGTTTGTGTGTGCATATGGGCTGGAATGAAATCCAGACCTTTGCCATGTGAGGTGTGAACTCCACTGAGCTATATTTCCAACCTTCATTCTTAAAAATTTTACCTCTTGTAATTTGTGAAAACTTCTATAATAAGTCAAATATTGTTAGCAATCATGGTCAGCCTTGTCTTTTCTAGAAGTTTCATAAAAATTTTTTAATGTCTCACCTAGTTTGCTTATAGTTTTGATCAGTTTTATCATGCTAAAGAAACTCCAAAATTGCTATGACTTTTAAGTAAGGAATGTTTCCCAGCATTCCTTTGGCATTGGTGGTGGTTGGCTTGATTGGCTTGGGGCCCAGGAAGGAGACTAGAACGCTTCTGGGTGTGTCTGGGTAGGTCATACAGTTGTAAGTTGGGGTTTGTGTCTGGTCTTCCCCCTTCTGTCTCTCGCACTGGTGCCCAACAGACTTCCTAGCTTCCTGCAACTGAGCAGCTTCACTCCACCATGTTCTTCTGGTGTAATATTCCTGCCTGGAGTGGCTGACCATGGACTGCATGCCCTGTAACCATGAGCAAGTGAAGCACCTCCTTCTTCAGGTTACAACTGTGGAGCATTGAGTCCCAGCAACAGGATCACTAACTAATATGGCAGCTATTAAATTAAGTAATTTTTCTTAGGTTGCACACAGTTGTCATGTGCCGATTGAAGAAGCCACAGCATTTGTTCTGGAGCCCCTCTTCTCTCTGTTTAGTTAATTGTCTCCATGTGTGTCCTTCAATTCAGCCATCTACTGTTTGCAGTTGTGGCTGGATTCAGGCTTACCCATTCAGGAAGATCAGCTCCTCAGTGTCCCTCTTTCCTTCCTGCTGTGTCATTTGACGACTCCCTTATGTATGACTGGACCATTTTTAGGGACATTGTAGCTTATCAGAGGGCTCACTTGCTGCCAATTAGCAGTTTGTTTTGTTTTATTATGAAGTTCCCCAATCACTTTCATCCAGTAACTTTTATTTTCTATTAGTTGTCTTGATCTATTATTTTAATAGGCACTGCAAAATGATTATTTGAACACATACTTATGACTTTTTTTCTACTAGATAGGCACAAAATTGCAATAAACTTGAGCATGACCATTAAATAAAAAATATTTGGTGGCTCTAAAGTGTAGGCTGGGCATAAGCAAATGAGACACCAGACTGGAGAAAGCAGCAGGGGTCAATCACAATGGGCCCATAAATCAAAAATAAGCTTGAGTTGTTTTTCTTAATTACAGTAAAGCATTGAAAGGGATGACATGAGTCAAGAGGGTGCTTTCAAAGTCTACCTTTGGACCACACTAAGTCCAATGAACTAGAGGAGAGAGACAACATGATGGGCTGTGGTAACAGTGACTGGGCACACAGTTTAATGCCTGACTGCAGGAAAACTATCTGCCCCCCTCCAAAGAGAAGTGTGTTCCTTTTATATGGATGGAAAGAAGGCAGGTGGAAAGATTTAATAAGCGTCTGTGGTCACAGCTTTCTGCTGGTCTCGTATTCAGTGGGGAAAGTGATGTGAAGTGCTGGTGTACATTTTTGGATGTCTCCGGATGTCCCCAGAGCCTGCAAAATTCCTTGCCCTGTCTTCCACAACATCCTGTGCTTGCCAATGGCAGCCTCAGGTGCTGAGTTGTATTCCCTGAAAAAAGCAGAACTTCTGGACAGCACTGCCTTCCCTCCTTAGTGACATGCTTTCAGACATGAGTGGATGGACTCACAGAAGCAAAAGCCAGCCCTGCACCCAAAGGTATAATGTCCTGCACAGAGCAATTGCACCCCAGAATCCTTTTCTCATCTGTCAAATGCAGTTCTTCCTTCATAGGGGGTCTATGAATTGCATGAACTCAAGTTGGACCCAGAATACTTCATCATGGTTTAACTAAGAAGGAACCTCCTTAACCTAGTATTCAAATGAGCAAATAAAAGCAAGTTTTCTGTCCTCCCGTACAGCTAAGAAACTATATGGCATTTTAAGTGAGGTAGTTGAAAGGGGGGGAGGGGGATAGAGAAAGAGATTCTACAAGGTAACACTGAAATATGGTTAGATTTGGGTACAGATTAGAAAGCTTCCTGAGCTAAAGAGATTACACAAAGTGCTTTGATTGGTAGAAAATATACGGGAATGAAAACATTGGTAGTTTCAATTTAGAGTTAGAATAGACAATGAAGTGAATCCTTCCAACATGTAGAATCTAAGGAAGTAACAGTGAAACAGAACCAGTCTGAGAAGTTGAAATGTTAAGATTTTCCAGGGGTAGGGAGACTTCTTGTACTCCAGGTACTATCCAGAGAGGCTCTGGGGGAGAGAAGAGCTCCAGAACGGGGTAAGAGACAGTCCCCAAGGAGAGGAAAGCCTCATGGTAATGGGCCGGCACAGAAGGGCATTGGCCAGTGATCTGGGTGAGGCTTGCGAAGAGGCCACATAAACAGAAAGCCCCCAGCCGACACGCAGAGTGGCACGAAGAGTTGGAGCAAGCAGTGCCTCACATCTCAAGGTTAGTAAACTTCCCAGAAAAAAGACTGGATATGGCCAATTGCATGGTACAAATTACTAGTATGAGAAAGCATGGGATCTGCCAGTAAACCTATATGATAGAGATATAGCAGAAAAAGAGGTCTGTAGGGGAAAATCTATAATTAGTTGAGTCATTGATACCCTATAATCTTGCTTCTTTAATGAAGGATGTATTTTTACTAAAAAGGTGCTACTTAAGTTTCTTTCTCAGGCTGCGTCTAGAAGAGTGAGACTTACTACAAATCTGATAATATAGTCTTTGGAGATATAAATATTTAGTTGATTTTACCAGTGTCTGCCCTTCTAGGTTTCAATTTTTTCTTTCAAGAAAAGCTCAGTAACAACAAACTTTAACAAGTGTAGACTATGCAAAGATTTAGTATATTATGTAAGTCTTGGAAAATGTTTTTTGTTTGGGGCTACCCAGCTAATATTTATGGGTTTGCGAGTCTGCCATAATGTGAAAACTCTCAGCATGAAAGCAGCTTTAGGAAATAAACAAGAGAGAACAGCTTTGCTTGGGGTAAAGGAGCCGCAGAATCAGACAAGGGGCTGGATATGGCCTGAGGGGCACATTCTAGGACTCGGTTCTGGAGAGTTCTTGCTGACCACAATCCACAAACGCTGATTGGGATGGAAAGGGGGTCTATTGGTCACTGAGAGACCGTGTGACTCCTGGGGATAGGACTGAGATTGACTGAAGTCTTGGTGGAGGGGATACTCTGTGTGTCTCCTCAGGAAGATTGTTCTTTGCTGATTCATTGGGGACAGAGAACAGAAACCTAGTTTAGAAAGAACAGATTTTAGACAGCAGGAACAATGAAACTGAAAAGATAAGCTTCTTTGTGTGCAGATAGAAAATAGTGCGTCTGAACATGGTCAGGTAGGTCACCGGATGACTGAATTCAGAGACAAATTCATGAGATGGAGTCAAACTCATATGGTTAGTAGAGACTTCTTAAATAGTAGAGAAATCCAGTAATATTTTGATTAATAGCTCCCTTGAGGACAAAGTTCTTTTAAACAGACAGGTCTATTAGGGAAAAAAATAAACCTCAAGCCAAAACCTCTTCATAAATCATGCAAAAAGAAAGATGACTGTGATACAGCAAAAATAGCTGAAGTGCATTCTCTATTTGTCTTTGGTTAGTGTTGATAAATAGTTCACAGCCTTAGCAAACTCCTAACAGATGAACTTCACCTTCTTTCTCTGCCTTTTCTATGAGTCTAGGACTCTCAGTTGCACAACCCAAGAGGACTTAAATTCTTTTCATCTCTCAGCTAACTCAGGATTGGATGCCTTGGGTATGAAGGGACTGGCGAGTTATTCTTAATTAGTACCCCTGTCTGGAAATTCTGCCCACATGTCGGACAGCTTACTCCTAGTGGAGGAGGTGCCTTTATGGCCTGTTTGGAGGAGCTTCAGAGAGTAAAGGGCAATCTGTTACATCTAATTTATCTCTTGTTTTCCTCTTCAAGTTTGAAAACTTTTTCTTAGTGTATATTCTCTAGAATTTATAATGAACTAAAAAACATTAGGGCCCTTAAATTTAAAGACCCAATCCAGAAATAGGCATCTAAGATAAACACACACTTCTCAGAGCATGAGATTAGGGAAGTGAATAAATATATGATAAAATGCTCCACATCACTAGCCATCCATGAAATACAAATTAAAACAACACTGAGATACCATCTCACCCCAGAAAGAATGGCTATCATAAAGAAATCAACAAACATCAACTGTTGGAGAAGCTGTGGAGAAAAGGGAACCCTTCTCCACTGCTGGTGGGAATTTTCACTGGTGCAACCATTATGGAAATCAGTGTGGAGACTCCTTAAAAAATTAGGACTGGAAATCTTGTTCAAGTCAGCTATCCCCTTACTGGGAATTTTCCCAGAGTAACTGAAAGCATCATATCATAGTGATATCTGTGTACCTATGTTTATAGCAGCACAATTTGTGATAGCCAAATCTTGGAAACAACCAAGATGCCCATCGCATGAGGAAAGGTTGAAAAAGATGTGGTATTTTTATACAATGGAATATTACTGAGCTATAAAGAATGATAAACTTGAAGCATTTACATTTGAATGGATGCCACTTGAAGATAAACTCATAAGTGAAATAAACTAGACCCACATGTGTAAATATTGTATAGTCTCCCTAGTATAAGAACTCAAAAAAAGAAATACAAATAGAAACGTATAACACAATTAGTATATATTTACAGTAAATATTTTTACATTTCTTGCTTTGAGATGGTACACATATATAATACATTTTAAATCCTTTTTTACCCCTTTCTCCTTTCTTTCCTACACTTCTCAATCCCTTCCTATTGAGAAATGTCTATGCTCTCACTTGCTATTGTTTAGCTGTTGTTTTGCTCTTTATTCGTATGTAGGTAAGACTATAGATTTGTCTTTCTCTTATACCCTTCTTCTACCTGTTCTTCTACCACATTTTACCAAGCCTTGACCTCTTTCTTTTCCTAAGTGTACTCATAAACACACGCACACATATACAGCTGGGCAGACACACTCACCCCCCCACTCTTAAAGTGCATTTTGTAAGCATCAAATGACTTGTATATGTTAGATTTTTCTCTGGCAACCTAGTCCATTTGCATTCTCTCTTTCCAGCTGTTGTTATGAATGTATTATGTAAAATGAATCCCTGGGCTCAGTGTTAAGTGCACTATGGGCCTTAGTGTGTGTCTGGGGACCAGGGTGATGGGGGATCAAGCAACATCAGTGCATACCTGGGCAACCGTGAAATGTGGAGCCTTCTGCACCTTGAAGGTGCGCTCTCACTAGTCACCAGCAGTGATTTTTAAAGGTGAAAAATTTTATGTTATATAAAATTAACATTTTGAAGAGTAAGATTTAGTGACATTTAGTACATTTACAATATTCTTCAGCTATCGCCTTTCTGAAGTTCAGAACGGTTTCATCATGCCCCAAGAAAGCATTGTCCCTTCCAAAGTCACTTGCATGCCCATCTCCACTGTTCCCTTGAAGCTACCAAGCTGCCTGCCATTGCTATAGTTTGACCTCTTCTGGATATTTCATAAGGAAGAGATGCCACCATGTGTGACCTTTGGCGTCTGCTTTCTTTCATTGTCAGTGTTTTCAAGTTTCATTCATATTGTAACATGAATGAACTTCATTCCCTTTTACAGCTGAATATTCCCTTGTCTGGATGCACTGGATCTGCTTGTCCATTCAGCTATCGGCTGACATTTGGGATGTTTCCTGTCTTTCTGGTTCATGTGACTCATCGTGCTATGAAGGTAGTGGCACCTGAAGAGAAGGCTTTTGTTCTGCTTTGTACCATACTTACTTTCAATTCCTGCTGAAGTGATATGATAACCCCATTAATTTTTTTTTAAATGTATTTCATACAGAGTCTACAGAGTCTCACTACACAGACTGAACTCACAGTGATCCTCTTGTCTTCAGCCTCCCAAGCGCTGGGATTACAGGCGTGCGCCACCACGCCCAGTGTCAGTTGCCCTCTCAGCTCGCCCTCAGGGCAGGGCCAGCACAGCACACTGGTGCTTGAACCTCAGCCTTTGCATCTGCCTAAGCTGGCGCTTTAGTCTGCTGAGCTACCTGGCTGGCGGCCGCCATTAAAATTTTGAGGAACTGGCAAAGTGTTTTCCACAACAGATGAACCATTTTACCTTTCTACTAGCAGTGTACAAAGGGTCCAGTTTTGAGCTGGGGGGATAGCTCAGTGGCATAAGCACCTGACTGGCAAAAGCAAGGTCCAGAGTTTGATCCCTGGAACTGCAACAAAACAATACAAAACAAGGGGCCAGGAGTTGGCTCCATAGAATAAGTTCTTCCCTGGCAAGTGCAGGTGCCTGAGTTCAATCCTGGTTCCCCCCAAAAAGAAACAAACAAACAAAACAAAAACAAAAGCAAATGTTCCAATTTTTCTATAACATGATTATTTTCTATTTTTGATCTTTTTTATTTTAAAAAGAATAAAAAATTTAAAATGATACAGAATTTCCAAACAAGATGATAGGAAATCAGCAGTGGTTATTATATTCCATATTGTTACTTTCATGTTGACATGCAACGGGAGTGTTATTATTTTATTTTACTTTATTTATTTTAGGGAGAATAAAACATAATATTTTAAATCTCTTATTTATTTTGTACAAGGTGCTGCTACATACCTTGGACTTGTAGTGATTTTTCTGTCTCAGCCTTTCCAGCTCTGGAATTACCAATGGGTGCCACCATGCCTGGTTTTGGTGGGTGGCTTGGCACCTAGGGCTGGCATGGCATTAGGTACTGGGGTTTGAATCCGAGTTCTTGCATTTGTCAGGCAGGCACTTAAACTGCTGAGCTACTCCCAAGCCCAAAAAATAATTAGAAAAATTAGAAACTACACAGAATTTTGAAAAACAAAATGATAGGAATTCTACAATGGTTATTATATTGAACATTGTTGTCTTCACAGTAGTTGTTCATAGGGGAAGTATGTAGCTGTATTTCTTTCCTCTTTTGTCTTGAGATATGGCCCCATATGGGAGTGTCTGTCTGTTCCAAGTTACAAAGTCATCTTGTCTTTCATTTTGTCTCCTTAAGGGCCTGGCTCTATCTGACTGCTTATAATATTTTTATCTAATTTAACTGCCTACAACATTCCTCTCTCTGAAGAAGTAACCTGAACTGCCATAAGGGAATCATAGGCAATGACCGCACTGGGTTCTTCAGGCTGAAAGGGGTAGTAGTTGTTGGCCGGCAGTCAGAGATACTATCCAAAGATTTTATCTAAAGGTCCTCAATAGACACTTTCAATAGGCATTTTCATCTTGGGTAGGCGTATAGCTTTGAGTCTGGAGAAGACAAAACCAAATAGGTAAACATACATGGGCCAACAATCATATCAATAGGATTATGAATACAGTCAAAAATGGTTTTTATAAAGGAGACAGTAATGACTTCCTATAAAGATGAGAAAGATAAGGTCTAGGGGACTCTAGGGATATTCTAAATAAGTATCAATCACCTTGAAAGAACCCAAATGAGTCACTAACCCAACCCCCAACAGGAAGATGCCCTGTGCTGTATTCATGCCCGCTTGCTATGTGACTCATTTCCCATTTGATACTGGATTTAATTAATCTTACCTGAGCAATGATGCTTGTAATCTCATTGGTTGACCATTGCTTTGGCCCACGTCATACCCACCTAAGCAAGTTCCCATGTCTTCACCACCACCTTAGACCCACCTCACTGCATGGTTTTTCTCTATGAAGGTCCCTAGAAGAGACATATTCCCAGGGACAACCCACTTGGGGTACCCCTCCTGTCCCTCTCTCAGACAGAAGCTTTCTTTCCCCCAATAAATATATTTTGCTCATAAAAAAAAATAAAGTAGTTGTTCAGATTACCAAATATAAACTGTCAATTTGGTAAAAAGATTAAGCATTAACTGTTCTTTTCAGTAAACCAATAGAAATTAGAGTACAATTATCTTAGCTAATATATATATATATATCATATCAATGGCTTATATCATCCTAATAATTAATTATATTAGTATTATTTCATGTGGTTGCTGCACTTTATTCATTTTTAAATTTGGTTATTTGTTTTTGCTATTGAAAGGGAAGAGTTTTTCTATTCTGAATTTTTAGGCCTCTTAAATTTCCGGGGATTGAACTCAAGCCCTTGCACTTGCCATTGAGCCATCTCCCTGGCCTCCTACTTTGCAAGTATTTTTTCCCATTGTATAGGTCATTATTTCAGTTTCTTGAAACTGTCCTTTGGTACACAAATACTGTAATTTTGATGAAGTCCAACTGATTTTTCTTTTTCTTGCCAATACATTTTGTGTCATATCTATGATTCCCTAACCAATTCGGAAGTCATCAAGATTTAGTCTGATTTTCTTCTAAGATTTTTGTAGCATTTGCTCTTATGTTTAGGCCAACCCATCTACAGATAAGTTTTGTGTATGATGAGTCATAGGAACTCAGCTTCTTTCTTCTGCATGTGGCCATCCAGCTGTCCTAGCACATTTGTAGATATGACTATTTTTCCCCACTGAATTGTCTTGACATGGCTATAGGTGTACAGATTTATATTTTTCATTGTCACCTCTATTCCATTAGTCTCTGTCTATCTATTGCCAGTACCACATTTTCAATTACTAGATTGTATTATGTTTTGAAATGGAATAAGGTCAATTTTCTCCAAGTTTCTGTAATCAAGATTATTTTGGCTATTAATGACCCTTGCAAAGGTACATGAATTTGAGGACCAGGTTTTCTCTTTCTAAATACAATGAGCCAATGCTTGACCAGTTTGCTCTCTGTAAGAGCTTGAGAGAAAGTTTTCTCTTCATGTGACTCTCCCCAGGCACACTATAGAACTTCAATCTCTTTCCTCTGTGGCTCCATAATCTCCTTGTTCAGAAAATTTGGAGCTCACCTGAGTTGCATGATGTTGCAGTACAGGTTCTCCTATGTCCTGAGTCTTCGCTGACCTTGAAAGGCTAGGGCCAAAATGTTGGCTG
>PVKA01007190.1:0-79172 GCA_004027165.1 Ctenomys sociabilis | reverse complement strand
CTGTCTCTGGCCGGTCTCAGGTGCTGGGCGGGGGCGGGCGGGATGGAGCAGGACGGCGGAGTCGGCGGCGCTGTCTCTGGCTGGTCTCAGGTGCTGGGCGGGGGCGGGCGGGATGGAGCAGGACGGCGGAGTGGGCCGTGCTGTCTCTGCCCGGTCTCAGGAGCTCGGATCTGTTCTTTTCTGATGTGCTGCTAAGAGGTGGGGCCTTGTTGGCAGCAGTCATTCATTGATGATGTAACTGTGAAGGGTGTATCTTCTTCCCAGGATCCTCCCTTCTCCCTCTGCTTCCATGCTGCCAAGGCATGAGCCACTGTGCTCCACTAGATGGCTTCACCATGGAGAAAGCTTGTTATGGGTTGACACATGTAAAAGATGGAAGCCAAAATGATCCTCTAGTACTTTGGTTAAACTGAAATGCATATGTTTCAGGGTACTAATCAGCTTCTCTTCTGGATGGTTAACAACCTAAGTTTGCAGATCAAAAATTGGAGAAATGAAAGGGCTGTGAGATCAGCCAACATTTTGGCCTTAGCCTTTCAAAGTCAGTGAAGACTCAGGACATAGGAGAGCCTCTACTATAACGTCATGGAACTCAGTTGTGCCCCATATTTTCTGATCAAGGAGATATGGAGCCATATGTGATCGATGATCTATAGTGTGCCTAAGGAGAGTCACATGGATAGAAAACTTTCTCACAGGCTTTCACAGAGAGCAAACTGGTCAAGCAATGGCTGTGACATCCACATGGCTGACACTGACAAAGGATCTACAGAGTGAGGTATGGGGTTACAGGATAAACCCTGAGGGGACTTGTCTCACCTCATCAGATATAAAAATCACATTTTTTGTTATATAGGTCTTGATTTATCTAGGTCTTAACCATCCAGCAGAAAAGTATAAAAATTAGGTATATAAAATAAGGCCATAATAATAAGCTGAGCTGTAAATGGCTCTAGTCAACAACTTCTTTGGACAACCCACTATTATTGTGGACTGCTGGATTGTGTTGGATTGTTTCACTGAATTCAAGCACCTATTATTATTGAATGACAATAGAATACCCATTTTTGACAGACTAAGCAAAAAAGGGGGATACAAAGGAAGAACTGTTCTGTATTTGTATAGACAGTAAAGTTAGAATAAGTATGCAGTACTTCTGCATAATTCTATGAGAAGAAAGATTTTTCACTAATAGTGTTGGGACAGGATAGCCTGTCAGCTTCTTGTACTATGGATAACCACTAGGAAGATAACAATGCAAAAAGTATTAATCATTGAAACTGTACTATAATTCACCTTTTAAAAAAGATAAATATACAGTTACATTCTCTTAATTTATTGATAGAGACATCTGCTCTAATAGTGTTTGTAAATAGAATATCATGTATGCACCTTATGCAACAAAAAACATTATGAAAACAATATGCAATGCATTGATTATTGAATCTGTCCTACTAATTTGATTTGAAACTGTCTCATTACTATTTGTTCTTCAATAAAATTAAATTAAATTAAATTTAAAAAAAACACAAAATGGTCCTCTAGTACTTTAGGTAGCAGGTGATGGATACTGTGCCTCACTGAGAAGAAAGTAACCAACATAGATGGACACTGACCTCATCCAGTGGGTTAGTTGGGTTTCTCCAGAGCAACAGAACCAGTAGTGGGAGAAACAGATATACACAAGATAGTTTAAATGATAGGGCTAGGCATAGAATTTAAGAGATTCATTATTGGAATTGGTTTGTGATTATGCAACTTGAAAAATGTGAACATCTGTCTTCTACGAGGTGGAAGCCAGCATGAATATTAGTGTGAATCCTAAGGCCAGACAAACAGCTCAGCCGATTAAAGCACCTGTGAACAGGCACAGGGACTAAGCGTTCAATCTCTGAGCCTGTCTTTCCAGCCCTGCCTCTGGGGCACAATTAGAAGGTGATTGAGACTGGTGGCAGGGGCCTGTAATTCCAGCTGTTGGGAGCCTGTAAACTGGTGAATCACTACAAGTCTGATCTAGTAGTGTGATCTTGAACACTAGACCCTTCCCTAGAATACAAAAAAAAAAAAAAAAAAAAAAAAAGAAATATATATATATATATATATATATATATATATACTCTGTCTGGTAAAACGGTCTGAAACTTGGGCTTCAAGGATGAGAGTGTTGTTCTGAGTCCAAAGGCCTGACCCAAAGGCGAAGGCCTGTCATCTAGCACCTATCATGTCATGGTAATATGCAGGTAAATATCCTGACACTGGAGGAGAAAATGAATTCTGCTTCCACATTTTTTTTTTTTTTTTTTTTTTTTTTACTTAAATTCTCAAAGGTGCAGCAAGGCCCACTCACCTTTTCGAGAAACACCACTGAGGTACTCCGGAAACACAGTCTTTCTCCATATGAGAGTAGTTTTCACTCATTCAAATGTTACATAAAATTAATCATCACACTGATGATGATTGTAAAATGAAATTTTTGGGCTCGCCTTGGACCTATTTTTTACTGGGATAAGCACAAGCTGAATTCTGAGGAGGAAGTCAAGTAAATGGGTATTATGGCTTATGCCTAATTATCTCCCCAAAGCCCCATGCAGTCTCTGGGCCGGTGGGATTCTAGAGTTTATGGTTAATCCATAATCCAAGGCTAGGATTATAGGTGTGAGTGATGCTGGGATTATGAGTGTAAGTGCTGCACCCCCCTTCAGCTCATAGCCTGAATACATTATAAGGGAGAGATAGAGGCTTGACTCTCCTGCAGCTGCTGCTCCTGCCCTTTTGCATTTGCTATTTCACTGTGTTCTGCTGCCATGAGCTGCTGCCTTCTGCTGTGTGCAACTCTGCCTTGGAGCCAGCTGATTATGGACTGAAATCTCCAGAAGCTATGAACTAAATGAACCTCTCCTTATTTAAGTTGGGGTGTCAGATATTTTGTCCCAGCAACTAGAGAAAAGTAACTGAGACAAGGGGCTAGGTGGTGCCCTCTGGCATGTCCACATCCACATTTTGCATTATATACCTGCTTGTGCCCCAGGGATGAGGTGCTGCACCCCTCATCAACACATTTGCTTTACTCCATGACTTCTAGTTAGTTAGTTAGGGTCAGTCCATGGGAGCCTCATCTGGTGCCCAGAGGGCAGGAGGAAGGTGAGGCCTGCCTGTGTTCCCTTGACTCTCATTCCCTGCTGGGCTGTGGTGAGCAGAGGCTGGTCGCCTCCTCTGCAGACCATAGCACTTATTCCTATCATCCAGTTCTTATGGGCTTTCCCACCCTAGTCCTTCATCTTGTTTCCCACGGTGGTTATCAACAGTGTCTCACCACTCCTAGGATTCCTATGAACCCCTTCTCATCTCTTCAAAAAGCTCCATTTTTGAACACTCATCACCTTCCTCACTTGTTTCTTGCCTTGACACTGACTGACTCATTTGGTCTTACTGGTAGATAACACCAGCCATTTCTGATACCTGTCTATGTCTGATAATCACTCATGTGAACTGAACTAGTGCACTTGGCTCTGAGGTCATTTCTTTTTCTGCACATTGCCACTTTCCTTTGTATATTTTCTCATTCCATCCTTATAACAGGGAACTACAAATTTATTTGTCTCCATCCTTACAGCCAAGTGAGCAGAAGAAGTTTAAGTAATTTGCTCTAAGCTAACAAAGTAGGAGCAGAATGGAGCCCAAGCATTTGTATGTGAAATCCTCTATATTATGGACTTGAGAAGACTTTATACTGTAAAGGAAGTGACCCCAGTTAAAAAAAAAAAAAGAAAAAAAGCACAGAAAATTCAACAACCACTCTAAATTGATGACTTCAACAAATCAGTAAGAAATAGGAAACTAAAATTGTAAGATGAATGAGTAGAAGATCCAGCAGCCAATCTGCAGGAAAGTACAGTGCATCCTCAGGAATGGAGTAAAAGCTACTCAATTGTAATGGAGTAAAAGGTACTCAATAAGATTTCATATTACCACAGGATTAAAATCTTCCTGGAGTGAAAACAAGCCATCACTTTGTTGCTCTGTTTAAAAAAAAAAAATGTTCTCTGAAATTCACTTTACGTAAGCATCCTCCCTCCCCACATGAGGATAGTAAGGGAAAATAAAAGATATGCTTCAAGGGTTAATTCAACTTTCAATCATCATTATCCCTTCTATTTTAGTCACATTTATCAAAATGGAAAATTTCCGTGCTTTTGTATAAAAATTGAAAGCATTCTGGCAATGCATCAGAATCCTTAAAATTAAATACATTAAAACCAAAATATCTGAAGACATGAAACTTTCATGTTAACATGAACTTTTGAAAAGTTGTACTTCCTTCTTGTTAATAAATTTTGAAGTTTATTGATATAATTGCATTTCAAAAATTTCAGTGTAATAAGCACAGTTAAAGCTATAGAACCTACTACTTTTCTCCACTTCATAAAAGCGACCTGTTAAGAGAGCACTGTTATGATGTTCTCCCTAGTTTCTGACACAGTTTTCTCTCATAGCTTTTCAATTTTTTTTCCCTCAGATAAGACCAAAATTAATGCTACATCACCTGACTCAGACTGAGAAAATATCAAAGCACTCAGTTTAAAGTCAGAATGTAGCAAAGGATATATATTAGAAATATTTCAAATTCTCTTTCTAAAGTTTGTTTTTACTCCTGAGTTTGCTTCTTTCTCTCTCTGTCAACTCTTCTCCAATTTTTTTTGGCTGATTTTTGATCCTTCCACATGACAGTTCCATCTCTGAATCCCAATGCTAGCTCCCCAAGTCCTGATTTAAACTTCATGCAGAGAAATGGGCTGACCTGGTATGTACAAGAGGTTGTAAACGCTCCACTATCGGGTTAATAATTTCCCTAGTGATTGCAGACTAATCAAGTCCACAATCCCCCACATGAGTGTGCAGCAAAGGCTAACCAGAAGAGACAGATGGAATGATTCTGGGCTTCTAGAAGGATCCAAGCCCTCTCACAGAATTCAAGATTCCCTGGAGGATAAAACCAAGGCCTTCTCTGAGTGGTCTATCTTTATGTAGTTATAAGAATAAGGGAGGAGAATACTCAAGAAGGGTGGAAACTGCTCAGACACTTCTCCGAGTAAGTTATTGAGTCAACCCACCCAGGAAGGAGATGTCTGAAGCGAAAGTCTTTCTCTAGGTGAGGTTGGAGCCAGGTGTTCCTAGCTGAGCCTTGTCTTTTCCCTTGAAGCTTCACAGCTTCACCCACCATTGCAGATCTCAGTTCACTTACTGTGAATCCACTGCCCCTCTCCAGACAGGGGACCTAGGCCTTGGACAGACTAACACCTAAACCCGGGAAGTTAGTTGGTTAATTTAAGTCCTGCTCACGACTGCTTCACTGCGGTCTCCACCAGTCCAGGGCATTACAACCAAGGCACATTATGTCACAGCATAAATATGTGATCACTTCATATCAAAAAGACTGCTTTTAGAGTAAAAGGAAATTTACAGAGACCTAAAAAGACATTCACTTCTAGGTGCCCTCTCAGTCATTAATGCTTGCTGAACTCAATAAACACTTATTTTGTGTTCCATTTTAAAAATGTTTGAGTGCTTGTCAGTTGAAGTTATTTTTGAGAAAAATCCATGAATTATAAAACCATGAAAAGCAGAGGTCAACTGAGATCACCCTCTGAGATTAGAAGCTAGGAAAATTTGAGGACAATATTGGAAAAGAGAAATAGTGGCAAAAACGAATATGCTTTGACTGCTGTCAACTCAGTTTTCACTTGCTAAATTCATTATCTTTATTGTCCTGTCTCTGCTTCCTGAACCCTGAACATCAAAACGGTATTACATTTCTAAAATGCTATATTTAATACTAAGGCATATGCCAGCATTATCCACACTTCAAAATTAGGGAAAAAAAAAAAACACAATACTTACAGCACACTGCCACCGCAAGGAATAACATGGCCCTCCCGTCTTCCGTGAGGTGGCACACCAGATGGCATCTGAAGCAGTCACCCAGAAGACAGGACCTTTTTCTCCGCTTTCCATTAAGCTCTTCTCCCGCACCTTTACCCTGAGGGAGCACTTAGGTTATCCGTTGCCTTCTTACCCGTAATTATTCCTATCTCCCACTCTTTCTCCTTTCCTGTTCAAGGCAACTTCATTACTGTGAACAGGCTTTCCCAGAATACACCATTTCAGCTACTGCTACTTAGAAAGACATGAGCCATCCTAACTTTTAAATAAATGCACATGTTATGCATACCTTCTGGAGACACTGTTTCAGTAGCTGATTAATATTATCCACATTGACACATTGATTTAGTTTAGCTTATTGAAATCCCATGTTGTTCAGCAATGAAGATAGTTATCTTTTATTCACTACAATAACTTACTTTGAGGTACACATATCTCATATGACAATTTCTTTTGTCTTCATTAACAGAAGTGTATATGCTAGATCAAAGCTCTGAATTCTTACAGTGAAAAGACTCCACATTATTGCACCTATTTATGGTTTCCCCAACAATGCATGTATGTCTATTCTATAAAATCTAATTACATAGGAGTATGGTAATATTTCAAAACATTGGTAAGCAATATATTACAATGTTTTATTATAATGTGGACAGATATTTTTAGTAAGTCATGCTGGATAAATTTTGACTGATTATATTTCTGAAGTTTTGAGTTTTATAATTTTATATTTATGAACAAATCATGAGAGATTGAGTCATGTTGTGACAATGTCCTTATCACAGAAAAATCAGTCCCTTTAGCACTTTAAGATTTATTTTTGAATTATGTAAAGCCATTTATGATCTGTCTTCTCTTTTCAGCTTTTCCTTCCCAGAAGAAGCACAGAACAGGCTGTCTCTAGCTTTCAGATTTGTCCCCTGACATGTAGACTGTTCAGTGCTAGATTTATGTTGCCTTTCAGGCCAGTATTCAGAGTCTATTCCAGGCTCTGCATAGAGAAGAGAAGACTTGGGCCCTCCTGAGCTGTGGCAGTCAGGATTATGTTTACACGTACACACTTAAAATATGCAAGCCCCTCCTCCCATGATACAGATCTGCAAGTCTCCCCTGCTGTGAGATTTCTTTTGCAAAGCTTGATGCTCACCTTTTCATTTGCATTCCACTGAGTTTGCAAAGCGAGCTTTCTGCCACAAGTGCCAGAAAACAAGTGAGAAGAATCAAGACGTGTTACATTCTCTGTTGAGAAAAAAGAAAGAAAAAGGCATGTCAATCTTCCAGTGACTGTTTCTTTGAAGAATGCTTTTATCATTGAAGCCCTGAAGCAGAGTAAAAGATAATTAATAAACAGCTGCTAACATAGGGATCATGCAGAAAAGGGAAAGCACTTATGAAATGAAAGGTACTAGTTCAATTTATTTACTGGGAAACAGGCCTCTTGACCTGAAATTGAATAGTTTGGGTGGTTCTAGAACTTTCTGAGAATTGATTCTGGTTCAGTTTTCCCCGGAGGATCATTTGGAGTTTGCCATTTCGGAAGAGCACCCACACAAGTGAATTAAAATATAAGCTAAATTCAGCTTTGTTCAAATGCTCCTCCACTGAGCATTGCTCCCCTGCTTCCTAATTTCCATCCTGCCCACACTCCCAAGAAGAAAGAAAATATGAATGCAGTCCTGCCTTACACTAAAGTGGGCTAGGTCTTTATTTCCTTGACATCTCTACTGTCTCCTGACAAAATACATGATGCATCTTAATATAAACATACAATAAAGCTTGTGAAATGCTGTGGCTTTGTGATCAATGTCATGCCAAGAGAGAAACTCTCTACAAACTAGTTAATTTCTGCATCCTACAGGCAAGCTTTACTATGCCACTCCCCCAGGTATTCCTTTCCTTGTTTTTAATTTCTAGCAATAGGCACTTAATGTACACATCTTCTTCCTGTAAGAGTCATGCTTCAGGTCAGAAATCTCATTGCTTTTTAAGATGAAAATGGAAATTTCAACTTACCAATGATCTTTTATTCATGGTGCCTTCATGGCCGCTTTTTGGCCTAGAATTTTTAAATCTAATTTGAATTTGGATTGAACTCTTTGCTTCTGTATCTGCTCCCCTGTATTTTATGTAATCTTTCCCTTCATTTGCATTCATTTCACAGTTTTATTTGTTACTGCATTTTGGTAGCAAGGATAAAATATTTCTCCCTTTCTTCCAAAGCTAGATTATCACTAATTCACTTTCACTAAGGGATGGCTGTTGAATAGGAAAAAAGAAATAAAATCGCAAAAGTTAATGGCTCATACCGATTAGTAAAATCTTGAAAGCAAAGCCAGATGATTAAGGTCAAGGTAGTTAATCTAGTAGGAAGAGGTCTACTTAGGCAGAAAGATAGCACTTCACTAATAAAAGGGAATTTATTCAACAGCCAGGGGTTATAGAATCTGTTCTCCTGAAACGCTGCATGTGATTTCACCACGTTAAAAGAAAAACCCCACCTGAGAGGTACAATAGCTACTGTGAAAGGGAAAGAATCTGTTCAAAGGGAAGAAACAACTGGGATGAGGAAAAGGACAAGGGAAAGAAAGAAGGAAGGAGAAAAGATGTACTTGTGTATGTGGACAGGAAAGCTTGGATAAATGTGCTGCTCATTTCTGCTGGTCTACAGCAGAGCCGCTCATGCTTTCTTTGGTTTCTCTTGTCCTTTTTAATTGCTTACAACACTTTAAAAATCAAGTTTGTGTGCTTCTATGTGGAAATCTAAACAACTAACTTGAAGACAACATTAGGCAATATAACAAACATTGTGGAATTCCTACTATTTTGTGTAATGAAACTCTATTGTTTCTAACTATTTTTACTATTTTGTATTCTCTTTATTTTTTTATTTATTATTTTTTTTGGTCTTTTTGAGACAGGGTCTCACTATGCTGTTCAGGCTGGCCTCGAGCTCACTTTGTAGCTCAGGCTGGTCTCGAACTCACAACAATCCTCCTGTCTCAGCCTCCCGAGTGCTGGGATTATAGGCATGCGCCACCACGCCCGGCTTTTGTATTCTCTTTAAATAAAAAAGCAAAAAAGAAAAATACCACAGAGCATTATAACTAGTAGGAATCATAGCTAAATTTCAGAAACAAACGGGAGAGGAAATAATCTCAGATTAACTTTGCAAAAATGAACACCCTCTCTCTGTAAATTAAATATTGGACAACTATAGGTAAATATAAGTGGTCTTGTTATGAATTTTTCTTTTCATAGGAGGCAAATAACTTATTTGAAAATTTAACAGATCAAGTGATTCTCACAATTATCAATACAGCCGTGTTCACTAGAGTATTTAACAGGTAAGAAATCCATAGATGTAAGTACAACCTTTATCTGAAGTGTGTAAGACCATTCTGCAAAAGATAGTTTTATAGACTTTTGTGAATGAAAAGCCTTTTACAAAGATAGGGCTTCGGAAGTTCATTAAGAATCTAGGATCCTACTAGGAAGACTGAGCATGCTGCAGTTTGTAAAATTGCCAAATTCCTAATTGTTTTTAGCTCTTTGGTGGCAGCGGGAAGAGAGTTTTGCTCACAAACATATGGCCAAAGTTGATAAGATCTAATTATATGTCTGCAGCTGTTTCAAATCTGTAAATATCTAAAGTTGGTCAACATTATCAAGGCATGACAAAGGCAGTATAAATAAAGGAAATTAGCTAAAAACTGATGCAAGAACAACAATCCCTTTTGAAGGGAGGAAATTAGAGGCTGAAGTTTGCTAAGTGTGACTTAAACAGGATAAAGATCAGAACAACAATGCTCTACACACACAAGACGTTTGCACCTTATTAGTAGGGGCTCTGGGAGCAACCTGTGTGCATGGGAGATCTCTAGCAAGAGTTCTCACCCGCTTGGATGTAGTTTAAACAGATGCAATTCATCAGTATTGTTAAAGGACCTCTCCAGTCACTTTGACAACTTTTAAATACAGTGAAGGGCTTGTGACAGCTTCTCATGCAGTGGAAAAGACTGTAAAATAAAGAGTTAGTAGCTGGCCAGTGAGATTTCGTGCTCAGCTTTAACGAAATGTGGCCAAACATGCAAGAAGGATAGCACAATTCATGGGATTATCTATTAAAAGAAACTTAATCACGGTAACACTTCAGAAAATCAAAAACAGAAGCAACTTACGTATTTGATGGCAGAATTACGAACTGGGAAAGTGAGGAGAGTGATGGACATGATGATTAAAATAGGAAAATAATTTATTTGTTATTAATTTTGTATTAATTTTAATGAGAAAGAAATAACAATGAGACAGTTTCAAAACAGGTTAGCAGGACTGTTACAATAATTGATACATTGGATATTGTTGTCTTTGTAGTAGTTATTCACAGTACAAGATGTAGATATATATATATTATAAACATATATATATATATATATATATATATATATATATAAATTTTTTTCACTACAAATTGGTCCTTCAGGGCTGAGTAAATGCTTGCATGACAAGCACTAGATCCTTAGTTCAATCCCTGGTACTGAAAACAAAAAAATTCCTTCATTTATATTGTGTAATCTTTTTAATAATGAGAAAATATTTAAAAGATTAGACAAATTTATATTTTAACTATTGTTCTTTTCCTGAAAATCACTGGCTAGGATCAGTTTCTATGTCTATAATAACAGTATACTCAATATATTATGTTTAATAAATTTCAAGATAATTCCTATTTGAATTGCAATAATCATGCTAAAATTTAATGTCACATCTTGCTCTTTTTTTTCTGTACAGGGTCTTACTAGGCATCTCAGACTTGTAGGGATCCCCTTGCTTTCAGGGTCTCCAGCATTGGGATTACAGGCATTCGCCAACACTCCAGGACTTGGTCTCTGGCTTAGCACACCAGGTGTAGCATGCAGTACCAGAGATTGAACTCCAGTCCCTGCACTTGCCTAAGCAAGTGCTTAGTCTACTGAACTATCTCACCAGCCTGCTCTTCATTTTATGTATACTTGTATGCATATGTCATATCAAGTATGTGCACCTTCTCTTTTTAGTAATGGCACTAGGTGCAACAACTAGTTCTTTCCCTGAAATAAAGAAAGGACTGTGTTGGTATGATTCAGACACTTTGGTAGATGAGGTAGTTCCCTGAATATTTACAGGTTTATCTTCCATGACCTGGAGAATGTGTTTTGCATGGACCATTTATGACTTCATGCTAACCAGATCCAATTATCACGTTATTATGAATTTGACTGGCTAGTATGTGAACGTGTACATATGATATGATGCTCAGTGTCATGAAGAAAATATGGCTAAGCACAGAATCAGTGTAGAAATTGAGGAGCACACATTTATCTTATCAGCATCTGGATTCCAAGTATACATTGATTCTGGTGAATATAACCCACTCTTAACTCAGATCAGAACTTCTACTTGTATATATTTCTGACTTTTCTTCATATTCTTACACAAGCTCCTGGTTTCTGAAATCGTTACACTAATGCACAGATTCAGAATAAAATAGAGAACACCAATACTATCACTGGAAATCTTCAGAGTAGCACTAATGTTGATTGCAATTAACTCCTTGGCCAGGCAGTGAGAATGATTTGAACAGTGATTCTTACATGACAGAGTTACAGATTCAACTTAAACCTCAGCTCATCTTTACTAAGCATGTACTCAAGGTCATGAAAAAAAATCATAGAGTGAGGTTTTTGGACTTGGAGAAATGGTAAAATTGCTTCTGGTCTCTATTATCCTTACCCTTGTGGAGATTTGGATGGAAATTTGAGAACTTATTGAGAGGATTAACTCAAATGCTACAACTAATGAAGAGTTTAAGAAGTTTAAAATCTCCCTTGTTTCTCCGAATCTACCAGCAGTTCAATGAACTTATCCAGAAAGCATGTCCTGGACCACTGTGGTGTGTTAGTTGTGCCATACCTACCTTCATTTGCCGTAACCATTCCCATTGTTTCTTGCATTGATTACAACCCTTTGCTTCTATAGATTCGCAACTACCTTGATAGCAAAGTGCCTAGATTCCTAGCATCTATTCTCCATAATGTACTTCCTACGAACCCAGGGATCCTTTATGAGTGTCTTCTTCAGTGTTCCAGTGAAGAGATTATTATTTCCATGTTCCCAGACTTGATTCATTGAGAGTTTTCACCTCTCACATAGGAAATACATTTTAACACATTTACTTTGGTGAGCTTTCTAACCCTCATCTCCAATAAAGTCCCAGTTTCTTCTCCATCTCATTGCTATTTAACCCTCTAACATCCCAACAACAAGAAGAGTTTCTAGTAGACAGATAGTATAGCTTCTATCTTTTTTTGCCCAAATGGTAAACAAACTTTCAGGAGAACCCTTGTATGTTAATTACTTATCTTTATCCAATCTTACATTATGCCAATGTCTCAATCTAACACTGTCAAAATCCTCTTCTGTTTATGGTCTCCTGTGTCCTCTGAGTACATGTTAGCTAAATCCTAAGTTCTTCTGTTGTGTAAGATAATTTTTACTCTCATAGAGATTATATATCTTTCCTCATATTGTGATAAAGCCCACCTCTAATCATCGAAGGTGATTTGGGAATGGCAAGAAGACTTTATGGAATGTAAGAATGGTCTTACAGAGAACCTGCTTATCCTTCAAGGATGGGGTGCTCTTGTCTGTTAAGGATACAGTCTGTTTGAGCTGTCTACGAAATCAGGAGCAAGCATGTGCAGTTTTCTCACCAAGTACCCTCATCCCTGGTGTCAAAATCTTTTTTTTTTCTGATGTGAATCTCACCTGAGCATGGAAAAGTTGATGACTCTGTAGTGCCCTCATCCCTGGTGTCAGAATCTTTTTTTTTTTTTTTTTTTCTGCTGTGGATCACACCTGAGCATGGAAAAGTTGATGACTCTATACTTTCATTTGCTTTGCTTTTCTGTTACTCACAATTAAATCCTGGAGTTCACTTTTTTAAATCATAGTCTTCCCTAAAGATATAATTGTCTTCCTAGTTTTAAATCCATTAGTTACTGCACTAAGTGTTAGGTGCATACAGTATAGTACTGTGAAGTAAACATTTCCCTCTCCAAATGGACTTCATGTCAAACTACTTGTGGTAGGCAGAGTAGTTTTTCCTGAAGATGAATGCAGTCAAAAAATGAGAGAATTTCGAGGTATGATTATACCTGTGAAGATTTAGGTAATTATCCTGGATCACCAGAGAGGCCGAGTTTAATCCTAGGAGCCCTTAGAGCACAGAAAATTCTCCAGCTGTGTCCGAGGGGATGCAGTGATGAATGAAGGGCTAGAGACACATAACATGGATAGGACTGGACCTTGAGTGTATGATGGAGGAAAGAAGTCATGAACTAGGCAATCCAACAGCTTCTAAATGCTGGAATTGCCATCAAGAAAATGGGATCTTGGTCATTTACCTTCAAGACAGGAAAAATCTATCATCATGCTATCATCAGCTAATCAAGAATACAGATATTTTTCCTTAATACTTAAAAAAGAAACACAGCCTTTTCAATATCTTGAATTTAGCAGAGAGGATATACCAGTTGAACTTTTGATATTAATCTCTACAATTTAAGATGTACAATCTCATTTAATATTAATCTCTACAATTTAAGATGCTAAGGTGGTGGTGATTTTTTATAGCAACAGTAGAAAACCAATGCACCCTCAAGATGAGAGTATTTATATTAACTCATTATTAACAATGGACAGATCAACTAAACAAACAAATTTACAAAGAAATAAAAGCTCAATCACACCTTTGAACAAATTGTATGTTTTCCAGAATATTCTACTGTACTCACCACTAGCAATAGATTATTTATTTTCCCAAGTAAGTAGGTGTGTGAGTAAGTGCTATTATTTCAGAATGTTAATCTTGAAATTTTACTAAGATCATCCCAAATAATGACAGAAAGCATATGATTCTTTCCAGCAGAAACTAGCTGAAGAGCTTCAAATGCGTAATTAATTTAGCAAACCTATGAACCATAAATAAGAAATGCAAAAGAGTGAAATCACGGTGTTTTGTAATTGATGGATTCAGAAACTAATTACAACCCTTTTGAACAAACTGAGTAGATTCCTACTCTGTTCTTCACAGTAGCAACAGAATAATGATTCATTTCAATAGCATGGGAAATTTTCTCCAAAATAAATCACATACTAGTCCATAAAACATATTTCAATGCAAGATAATTGTAATTACCACGTGCATGTAATTATAATGCAATCAAATCTTAGATTATAATGCAATGAAAGTAGAAATCAATGGCAAAAGAAATCATATAACTTATGCAAACATATAGAAATTAGAAAATACACCTTTAATAATCAATGGCTCATAAAAGAAATAAAAAATAAATTAGATGAGTCCTAGAATCAAACAATTATGTCAGAAAAAACATTGGAACCTGTGGAACACAGTGAAAACAGTCATAAGAGAGAAGTTTATGTCTGTGAATTCCCAGAAGAAAAGAGTACAAATAAATAACCTATTGAAGCACCTCACTATCTTAATAAAAAAAAAAAGAAGAATCCAAACACCAAGGTAGTAAAGAAGAAAATTATAAAATTAATGCAGAGATTAATGAAATTAAAACAAAAATAGAAAGAATAAATAAAGCGAAGAGCTAGTACTTTTAAAGAATAAATACAATGGAAAAACCCTTAGAAAATCTTATCAACAGAAGGAAACAAAATAGCTGCTTTAATAAAATTGGGCAAAATAAGTTGTCATTTTTAAAAGCCAGACTACTCTAAACACCTGTACTCAACAAATTTAGGAATCCAGAAGAAATGTATGTATCACTAAATGTATATGCATAAACAAAGCGTAATGAAGAAAATATAAACAGTGAAATAACTGAGAATGATATAAAAGCAGAGATTGAAATCTTACAAGCTACAAAGAGCACAGAACCCAGTGGATTTACTGAATATGACAAGACCTTCAAAGATGCAAAGCCCACCAAGGACTTAGCTCAAACAAGAAAGGCGCACACCATTCTCTTTAAAGGAGATAGATGGAAACAATCATAACAAGTATTGGCAGATAGCATGCCACAAATTATTTAAGAGATCATTGATCATGATCCATTAAGCATCACCCAAGAGATGCAAGGATGGTTCAATATATGATTATCAGGGCATACAATATATAACATAAACAGAAGCAAGAGAAACATCACATGATCATTTCAATAGACACAGGAAAAACCTTTCACAAAAATCCAACATTATAAAAACCTTCAAAAAAATAGACAGCATGGGATTGTATCTCAATCTGATAAAAGCTACTTGTGACAGACTACTTCCAACATCATATTAAATGATGAAAAGTGTGCAGCCTTTCCTCTAAAACCATAAACAAAAAAAAAGTGACTATCACCACTCCTATTCCACATAGTCTTCATGCTGTCAACACCAATCTACAAAACCAGTGAATCCTAATCAAAAGATAAATGGCATTCCTCACAGAAGTAGACAAAATCTATCATTAAAATTAATGGAATCAGAAGAGACACAAGATATCAAAATCAACCCTAGAAGACAAGATCAAAGAAGGAGGCATCACAGCTAAAGATTTCAAGTTAGGTTACCAACCTATGGCGGTTAAAAGCAGCACAATATTGGAAAGAAGATATGCAGATCAATGAAATAGAATAGAGGTTGTGGAAAATGCCTGATAGATTCAGCCATCTGATCTTTGTTGAAAGAACAAAAACAGAATTGCCGAAGCAAAGATAGCCTGTAACAAATGGTACTGAGAAAACTGGCTATACACAGGCAGATAATTCAAACCATACCAACATCTCTTACCATGCAATGGCAAGAATACAATGGCAGTGAGTCAAAAACCTATATATAAGAAGAGAAAGACTGAATCTGCTAGAATATAAATAAGCTACATGAAATGCCTAAAGACATGACCTAAGCAAAGACCCTCTGAATGAACCCCAATTCCAAAAGAATGAACTAGAATTGAATAGAATTAAAAAGCTTCCACACAGCAAAGAAAATAATGAACAGTGTGAAAAGACAACCTAATGAGTGAAAAAAAAAAATTGTCAATGACACTGGTCAGGTCACTAATACTTAGAATATATAAAAAACTATGAAAATAAACTTACACCAAAAAATAAAAAGTTCAGGGCTAGGGAGATAACTCAGCAGTCTAAGCACCTAACTGGAGAGCACAAGGACCTGGGTTCAGTTCCCAGTACCGTATGCCATGCTGAACTCTAGGCAAGCCAGCTAATGAAACTGGGTGTGGTAGCACACATCTGTAATTCTAGCACTGGGGAGGCTGGGACTGGAGGATCACTGTGAGTCTGGGCTGTGTTTGAGAGACTGTGCCAAATAATTAATTAAAAACAATTAAAGATTCAATAAAAATGAGCTACTGAAATGTACAGATGTTACTCAAAAAAAGTAAAAATAATCAAAAACCAACTAAAAAAGTTTTCCACCGCTCTGGTCATTAGAAAAATGCAAATGAAAGCAATACTGAAATTCTTATTCTAGAAAGAATGGTTGTCATCAAGAAATGAAATATTAACAAATGCTGATGAAGCTGTGTGGAAAAAGAACTATTTTACATTGTTGATGGGAATTTATTTATTTTTATTAATTTATCTATTTTTGCGGTCAAGGCTGGCACAACATGTGGACCCAAGATTGAACTGTGGTCTCCTGCAGGGGAAGCTGACCTGCGAGAATGTGACAACACGAAATGAATTCCTGGACCTCGATGCCCCGTGTCTGGCTGGAGATGCTGCCCATAGAGCAAACAACCCAAAGCCAGGCAGCAAGACCTACCCCGAAGAGTATACACCTGGGGCAGAAATTCCAGCACACACAGCAAGTTGGACACTGGAGGAGCAGACTAGAAATCCGACCCAAGATAAAGAATTACGTAGCCTTTGTATTTCTCTTTAAGAAACAGAATTTGCTGCTATACGTTGGAGTTCCCTGTAACACATTTCTTTCCATTTAGCAAAAATTAATCAGCATGCACTAAATAAAAGACACTCATGCTTAGTAATTTCACAGCAAGATTGGTATGACTTTCCACTCAGTGGCCACACGATATAGCAGCGAGAGAACCAGTTCAAACGCTTCCAAGAATCGATCCTTAAACGTATACTTTAAGTTGACAGTTTAAGTTTTTCTTCATGTATAGAGCCTAGAGCGACAGTTGAATGGGAGGCCCACATACCACATGTCAAATATTTAAAAGTTACCTCGCAAGCTAACGAACAGCTAAATAGAATCATTCTACCCTCTGTTCTTGACAAAGATATCTTCATAATTACCAAACCGAGAGATGTGTTCCCTGGCTTAGCTTTTATGTGACTGGAAGCTGGCGACATTCCAAAGATGAGTAATGTCCCTTCTTAGTGCGCACGCTTGTTGTTCTGTTCATAGCCAACAATGTCTGACTGAGTCATGAGGAAAGTCACACATAATTCGTAAGTAATTATATAGCTTACTTGTATTTTTATTACTTTCTCTCTACCAAAATCAGCTCCCATAATTATACAACCAGTGTTTTCACCTAACTGATGTAGTATTGATAGATGTGATTTCAGCCTTAACAACAAAATAAAAATGAAGGCTAAGTATAAATATTGCATTGAAATCTTAATTTAAACATTTATTAGTTCATAAATATTATGGTTATTAATAGCTAGGTTTTATGAATTTTTCCTTTATACTTTGTGAATCTATTTTCCTTCAAAAGTACTTATTAAAGCAGAAAAGGAAAAGTAATTATAATTAGTAAATTATCATTCACAAATATAATTTAAATCTTTGTATTAAATTTTAATTTGTAGTGTGAAATTTTATAGATTTTTCTGTTTTGGATTTTTGGGGTGTTCTACAGGGTTCTCAGGGTCTCACTACTAGATCAGATTCCTAGTGATCTTCCTGTTTATAGCCTCCCAAGAGCTGGGATGACAGGCGTGCGCCACCACGCCCAGTCTCATAGTTTGAAATTTGAAATTTTCTTTCATAAGAAGTCCAGGAATTAAACTTGGAGTGTCTCTGATGTGTTCCTCATGGAGAGCGTGAGCATCCTGCGGTGGCTTCTAAAAGATGCATCTCGATGAGCTGTCAGCACCGAGGCCTGCTAGAACCATGCGGCTCTCTGTATGCCTGAAAGGTAATGACTCCGAAAATGAGAATTGAGAGAAGGGAAATCTCTATGCTGCTGAGAAACTTTCGCTATAGCTGTCAGGCATCTCAACAACAACAATAACAACAAAGGAGCCTTTCTGCAGGTATTAACTTGCCATTCTGCTTCGCAGCAGGCCCATTTCCCAAGTCCCACCCCTTTCCAAAGCAGCATGCAACCCTTCCACTGGCTGCGGCCCACACCAAGTGCACCGCGTAGTCCCTGAGCTCTGCAGCACCACCTGCAGTGCAGGACTGAACCATGCACGCTGCTTGCCCAGGTGTGAGAATGGTTCTGCCTTGTTTTTCTGATTTCTTTGCCTTCTTATTTTTAAATGTATTTATTTTACAAAAACAAAAAAACAAAAAACAGTTTTTAAAATGGTTTAACACTTGCATTCAAACACACATTTCCCTGCTTTTCCTCTGGTGAGGTGTTTATGTGATTTGTACTGAAATACAGATTTATCTGATGAAAGTGCTGACCTGGGGAGCAATAAATCTTAGCAGATAATTCTTGCTGACTTTTCATCTTAAGCGTGTTCTGATTCAGTTTAACTAATAAGGACATAGAATTGCACATGAACAGTGAACTGTAGTAGTAATTGCCAAGAGATCAAAGGTCTTCTCTAGTTATTAAGTTATGAGAAAAAAATGGACTTGGTACACATTGTGGGAAGATTAGCCATTGCAAAGCTTTTTGTTGTTGTTACTAAAATTGCATTTTCCAGATTTAGTTCTTACTCAAAATTCACATGCTGGAGTTACAACTAAAAATCTGTGTCTTAGTGTTTCAATTAGTTTACTCAGAACAATTGAGACTCTTACATCCCTCTTTCTTTTCTGATCTACTCTTTGCTTTGCTTTCTTCTCCTTCCTTCCTTCCTTCTTCCTGGAGAAATTCTACAGAATTTTGTGTGAATGTCAGCATTCCTCTGAAAAGAATTTTCTAAATTATTTAAACATTTTTAAAAAATTCATGAATATATAATTCAAGTTTTCACATTACAGGCTATAATTGCAAACTCTGATTTTAGTAAGTCTAAATCTTAAAAAAAAAGTCATTTCCTAAATTTGAGCATATGCAATAATCTATTATAAATTAAAAAGGAACGTGAAACATGCATCAGTTAATACTAACTACATGTATATGTAAAATAATCGTTTAAACTATAGCAAGGAATTTTTAAATTTAGAGTTCTATACATGAATAGTTAAAAAACTATACCTTTGGTTTAGAAGGTGATTTGAGCATTTGACCTAAATATCCTATTAAAACTCTATCCTTTGGCTTTCTCTATTTTAAGAGCAAAATAAAATTAAAGGAAAATAGAACTGATATGATGCAAATTGCAATCTATAAATCTGGTCATGCTGACACAAAGATAAATTACACTCCTGAATGAAGACAGTTGGGACAAAAGTTCAGAGTTGTTTGATTACACAAGAGTTCATGGTCAGTAGCTGTTTAAAGTTCCTCTGTTATGTAATGAAGGTGGGGGCAGAGGCAATGAAAGGAAAAAGCCTTTTGTATGAGTTTTCTTCTAAGCCAACTCCTGGACTGCCAGGAGTTTGTAGCATGACACGGCACTACCGCTAATGACACATACACAATTTTGCCATGGCTGAAGTAGATTCCCAGTGTTTCCAACTGTAGCAGGTGGTGCTGGTCAAAAATAAAGGATCCCTATTAACAGCTGAACATATGCATGAATACAAGAATTGTACATAGTTAATAAATAAAGTTGTGTGGCATGAGAAAAATGCATCAAGATACTTTCTAAGGTCTTTTTCCATTTTAATCCTTTAGAAGTGCATTTCCTGAAGAATTTGAAAACTAGTAACTCACTAGTCAAATCTGCCAGAATTCCTATTTTATTTAGTTTTCTAAGTTTAAAAAAAATATAATAAGTTTGGGGCTGGCCAGATAGCTCAGTCGATTAAAGTGCCTACAAGCAGGTGCAGGGGCCGGCGGTTTGATTCCTGGGCCTGCTGTACTAGCCCCAACCTTGGGGCATGCTGAGATGGCAATTGAGACTGGCTGTGGTGGCATGCCTGTAATCCCAGCCCTTGGGAGGCTATAAACAGGGGAGGCACTACAAGTCCAACCTAGTAGTGAGACCCTGAACACCCTATAGATCTTTCTCTAAAATATAAACAAAAAATTAGTAGTACAATTATCTTGGCTAATACAGTTTTTTTTCTTCCTTCTTTCTTTTCTCCTTTCTTTCGTCCCAGTTGCTCTTCTCTTCTGAGCAGCGTCTCCGCCTCTCACAGTGGCTAGTATACCTTCTGGATTCCATTTACTCTTTCAGGTTCTTGCAGAGAGAGACGATGCCATGAATTTTAGTGATTTCATTTTTCCATGTTGTAATATTATTGCTTTTTACAGACACCTTTGTTCTTACTTCATTTATGTCTCCTTTTGTACTGGGGATTGAACTCAGAGACTTGGGCATACTAGGCCCAAGTTCTCTACCTCTGATTTATAACCTCAACCCACTTTGATCTTCTTTTTAAAAAGTGTCTGACATGATTAGTTTACCTTGTGTCTGCAAGGATTCTAAGTTCTTCTGCATACCCTAGTTTGGAACCCAGAATTACAATGTTAAGGTACTTGACTACCACAAGAGCAAACGTGAATTAACCAGTAGAAATGAAGCCAGAGTAGGAAACTGAAGAAATTCTAGGCCCCCTCCCTAATACTTTACTGTGTATGCTATGTACTTCTGTTTTTATGTTATGGTTTTGTTTTATTTTAGTAGCAGAAATCGAATTCACAACCTTGCTCTTTCCAAGAAGATGCTGTGCCACTGAGCTATATCCCTGGCTGTATGAACCTCTGAGGAACACTTTCAGGCACCATTTACACAACAGGAATTGAAATTTCCATGTGACTTTTCTTTCTTTCTGTATTTTAGGGAAGGGTCTACAGGGTGTTCAGGGTCTCACTACTAGATTGGACTCATAGTGATTTGCCTGTTTACGCCTCCCAAGAGCTGGGGATTACAGGCGCGTGCCACAACGCCCACCTCAGTGCACCTGGCATGGGATCAAACCCCTGTCCCCCAAGGCTGCTTGCAGTCACTTTAATCCACTGAGCTGTTTGACTGACCCTCTGTGTGCCTTTTCTTAAATCCCACCTCACTTACTTTTCTGAGTGTATTCACCTAGACTTAGGTATGACCTATTAACAAAGTGCTCTGTGATGCTTTCCTTGATTCACTCTACTAACAGTGATGAATTTTAAATACTTTTTCAGTACATGAACTTACGCAGATATGTGTGTATTCATTTATTTTTAAGAATGTTTTAATTCAACACTCTAAGAACCAGTTTTGTGGCTGTATTAGTTGGCAAGAGATAACAATAACAATGTGCTATTGACTGGTTGACTTAAACAATATAGATTCACAATCTCACAGCTCTGGAGGCTGAATCTGAAATCAAAGCGCTGGCAGGCTTGGCAACTTTTCTACATGGCTGGAGGTCATCATTTCTGTATATCTTTTGACAGTGTTTTCCCTCCACGTCTGCCTCTGCACAGATTGTCCCATAGCATGCAGATGTTGGACAGTGGGGTTTCGGTCCAATGCTCACATTTTATCTTGACTGCCTCTATGAAGAGATAGTCCAAACAGGCGCATTCTGAGCTAGTGTCTTGTGATAGGGCTTCGACGTGCAAATTTGCAGTTCACATAATTCAACTCATAGCACAATATATGAAGGGACTCTTGTTTTTTAGGTGCCAAATTAAGTAATTTGTTTGTGGATGGACAGTATATTCCAATTTCAGATTTAAATTAAGAGCATTTGTACCTATCTTCATGGTGGCATTATATTTCCCAGAGTTCTCCACCTAGTAAAATGTCAAGGACTAATTTTAAATGTAATTCTTGTGTTAATTTGATGATTTTCTGAGTTGAATGACCACCAAAGATCTTTTATATAGTCTTCTTCCTGTTTCAAAATGTATCCTTACAACAACTGAAGAGGATAAGGTAGATAAATTTTCTGAGACAAGGCTTCAGGATTCAAAGAGAATCAGCCCCTTTTTCTCTTCAAAGACTTTTGGCGGGCTTTGTCTTTTGGTAACTTAATCAGGAATAATTAAATAAAACATCTTTGGGGCCAAGAGACATAGCTTGGTGGTGCAGCTTCTGCCTGCAAGCATGAAGTCCTGAGCTCGATTCCCACTTCCTCAAAGAAAAATAAATATTTTTAATCTTTGCTACAAATGCTTCACTTTCTAAAACTTCTTAAATATATCCCATGGATGTGATAAGAGCCCTTGATTTATCTTTTCTTTAAAGGAAAGGAAGCGTGCAGTTGTAAAATACTTGGTAAAAATACATTATTCACATTAAGCTTCTGTATAATTTAATGCATTTACATGAATTTTTTGTCTTCAAGCCATATGTATCTAGCAATGAAAATAAGTCTACATGGATTTAATATACACTAACACTTCACAGAGCTGGATATACCTCTGTCTCTACCACTTTACCTCTTTCTTTAAGTCATTCTTCTCTTTCTCTATTATTCCCCATGTGATAGTTTCTGGCCCAATTAATATGTTGAGAAAAAAATTGCAGCCTGTGGTGCCAGGGATCAAACCCCAGTCCCTGCACCTGCCTAAGCTGGCCTAAGCAGGCGCTTTAGAGAGCTGAGCTATCTTAATGGCCCTTTAATTTGAATAATTTTATCTATTTTTATTTGTATTTTTTAGGGAACAGTCTACAGGGTATTCAGGGTCTCACTATTAGATCGGACTCATAGTGTTCCACCTGTTTTCAGCCTCCCAAGAACAGAGATTATATTCGTGTGTCACCACATCCAATCCCAATTGCTGTCTCAGCATGACCTGGGTGTGGGGCTGGAAAGGCCCAGGGATGGAACCCCAGGTCCCTGCACTTGCTTGTAGGCACTTTAATCCACTGAACTACTTGATTGGCACTTATTTATGAGTAATTTTAGTATGCCTGTAAAATGTGGGCCCCAGAAGCGCTGTACATTTTATTAGAAAGTAAAAAGAAAAATAACTTGGTGTATAAATGGAATAACATTAAATACTCTGTAAAATATGATTGAGTACATCCATAGAATAAATACTTCCTATGTGTGTAGTTCATAGAAGTGTTAGGTATAGCTTAGAAAGATGTGCAGGAGGGAAGACTCAAAACATACTTAACTCCACATACCTTGCTTTGAGCTTCCTGGTGTGAGTGAAGATGATATTTTCTGCTTATGGGTAGTATTAACACCATCAAAATTTATCATACGGGGAATAAAGTACAGCACAAACAAGATAATTAGTGACAAACTAGAATCAAACTTCAAGCCCATTGAATTGAAATAATCATGTAATTCAGAAGAAAATGAAATAGGCTGAATGTTTTATATTTTAAAAATCTCCTGTGTCTTTTGTTACAAAGGGCATTACAACAAAACAACATCAGCTATCACAGCCTTTGGAAAATGTATATAATTCTCATAAAATGCTGCCTAATTTCATTGATCAACAGATACCTTTTTTTTTTTCCCAGTGGAATGGGGGATTGAACTGAGGCCCTTGTGCTTGCCAGGTAAGCACTTATTGTACTGAGCCATCATCCCAGCCTCCAGCAGATAGCTTTTGAAGCCACTAATTCGTTTCTATTTTTCTATTCAACCTGAGGTCATTCATGAGCCTCTGAAATGAGGGCTGGGGTAGGATTTGGAGATGTGTGAGAATCTATTCTCCAATATTTATTGGTATTAACAATGTATACTCATATGCAAACATACATGAGTAGATTCCTGGGAGGCCACCGTATTAAAAGGTATGGTGCAGATGTGATGCCAATAGGCCTAACATAATCACTGTCATAAACAAAAAGTTATATTTGTGAGTTTTTGAAAAAGAAGTTACACTTGCAGAGAGACAATATATTTCAAAATAATTTAGAATATGTGAAGATAATTTTAATGATCAAGAGCAAAAATTATTAAATTAAAATTTAAGCATGATGAATCCTACCCATTCAGGAAATTAATTTATCTATGCAAATCCATTAAGAAGGATAAAATAAAACTAAAAGACAGGCTATAAAGCTCTGGAGAGATAGCTTAGAAGACTAAGTATCTGCTTAGACAAGCTCAGGGACCGGGGTTCAATGTCCTATGTCACTCGGGACCCATCCCCCAGGCTGCTCTGAGCTGGCAACTGAATCCAGGCATGCTGGTGAATGCCTGTATTCCCAGTGCTGTGGAGGCCAAAAGTAGGAAGATCATTATGAATCTGAGCTGCGTAGTGAGACCCTGTAATAACAACAAAAAAAGACAGTCTATAAAATTAAGTACAAAATTTCTTTAGGAAGTGAATTTGAAATATTGATTTAAGGAGAAAGAACTCTTATTGAGGGACCAGAGAGATAGCACAGTTGAATAAGTACTTGCCTGGCAAGTTTAGGTTTCTGAGTTCAATCCCCAGTACTGCCAAAAAAAATTCCTATTGAGTTATAGAATTTTGCAGAGATAGTCTGTGAACTATCTATACTATCAAACTCATCAAATCACTTTGAATTTGTATTGACTTAACAAATTTTAAAAGTATAGTTCAAGTTCAGGTGCTACTGAATGTACCAATATGTCCAAAATATATTCTCTAAATATATATTCTCCATATGTTCCTCCAAAAACATGAAGGAACATATAGCCCTCCAAAAATTTATTCTTCATATACTTTAACTATTTTAATTTAAAATGATAAGCAAAACACTTCAAGTTCCAAGCATGAGAAATATTTCAGAGTCCCCTACACTCACTTTGAGTATTAAGAGAATAATTTTATTTACGGCCAGAGCCAGCTCACACTCCTACCTAGAGGTAGCTTGGGGAATCTGCGTCTGCTTCAAAAGGTTGTCTTTCTTTATCATTTTCTCAAAGCAACTGTAATCTATCAGCTGCCCTTCCGAGCCATGTGGGCAGATGCCCATGGATGCCGGAAGAGGCTCCTTGGTATTTTATTGGCAATAACTCAAAGCTTATTAAAATCCAGATGGAAAGGGATCTGCAGCCTATTTCAACCCATATGCCCAGTGGGCACTGCACTATTTAATTGCATGTGCTTCAGTTGTAATTCCTTTCCCTCATCCCACTTTGATTTTCACCACACTATTCATGAAATATTTTAGTTGGTGCATCCTTGTTTCATTTTTGAAACCTGTTCTAAATTCCCATCTAGAAAGCACATAAGTTAAACTTCTTAAAAATATTTTATTATTTTACACTGTTATTCAATCAACATTGCGCTATGCACTGGCCATTGGGTGAGTCATTTTTTACTCTTTTTGTAGCTATTAAATTAAAAATGTCTGTTTTTTAATCCAATAATATTTTCCTAAGCACATTAAGCTTATTACATACACATGGCATACCATCTCTTCACTTTGGATAATTTGTAAGAGAATTCTGCTGTTTCAAATACTGAAACCATTAGGTAATACCTAGAACATACCTCATATTAGTTAATAAAGCTGGAAGTAGTATTTGTGATTTTAACAGCATGAAATCAAGACAATTATGAACAAAAACAATCAATTTGTCCCAATGGCCAGGAACTCAGACCTCATAATTCTATACAGAGCCACTGACCTTATTACAGTCATCTGTTGCCCATTCATTCAACCTGAATCTAAGTCCTGCTTCCTCTCTTAAATCTTTATGGTAGACTATGAATCTCCTTTC
Organism: Ctenomys sociabilis; assembly: GCA_004027165.1. NCBI lineage: Eukaryota > Metazoa > Chordata > Mammalia > Rodentia > Ctenomyidae > Ctenomys > Ctenomys sociabilis. The sequence goes on along the minus strand of PVKA01007190.1, from coordinate 53,297 downwards.
TACTCATTTCTGTTATGTTTATTTTACACTTAGCTTACTACACCATCCTGAATTGCTATTATGTTATCCCAGCTTTGTTTTATCTCCTCCACTCTGGGGGAATGATTGTCTGTCTGTCTGTCTTTCTGTACATAGGTCCATCCCTCTATGTATGTATGTATGTATGTATGTATGTATGTATGTATGTATGTATCTACCTACCTACCTACCTATTTTTTAATTTATTTTGGGCCCTAGGAATCAAATATCTCTTAAACTTATAAGCTCTCAAAACTCACCCCCAAAGCATATTCTTATCTCTGTCACCACACAAAACCTACACATTCGCTGTTTTATCAACTTTCCACCAAGGGTTCTCTTGAGTGTGTTTTCAAGGTGTGATTTTCATTTCTGTAACAGTTCAGATGATGCTACAGTAATCCATTGACCACCCTTCAACTCTCACCCCACGGCATATTATTAGAGCCTCCTTAAGGGCCTGAATGTGTGTGTGTGTGTGTGTGTGTGTGTGTGTGTGTGTGTGTCTGTCTGTCTGTCTGTCTGTCTGTCTGTGTATTAAACAGTTTCTTCTTCATGTCTGTGACCATTACAACTCCATTGTTACAAAAACAGACTCCACTTGATTCTCACACATTTTCTAGAATGAGTGAATGAAGACCCCAACTGGCCTTTGGTAACTTACTGTCTCATCATTCACAGATGGATGAGTCTTTTTGGAAATATTGACCAGTGTTATGCTCCAGAACATAACACAAAGAGTGTTATGGATCTGAATAAATTCAGCTGGAAACCACATCCCCCAAAGACGTATATGCATTGAGGGTGCTCAATAGCTGATATGGATTCAGGATATATCTGACAGTAACTTCAAAGCCTAAAACAACCTACAGGAATGTGGTAACAAGAACACTGACATTTAAAATACAGTAAAAAAATAAAATAAAATAAAATAAAAAGCTTGCTGACTGAAATGTCACTTTAACCAAACTGCTGAGGAACAGAAAACAAAAACAAAAATACAAAGTCATGTCCAGAATAAATAGCTGGAATCCACAAAAAGGTGGTAACAAAGTCCTCATGCTATGAGTTTACATTTTTAAAACCTCATTATTAAACACAGGCAATTTTGTAAAAGAAAAGAGGGTTCCCCGATCATTCCTCAGTACAAACATTTTGACCCTATTTAGGAATCTTGATTCACTGAAATCAAGTTGGTAGAAGGGTGAGTTTTATGTCTTCCAAAGATGATAGAACTGGAAAGTTACCTATGGTCTGTGAACTTGGCCTTTACCTGTAAGATCACAGGAGACAGGTGAGGTGTGTGTGTCGTCCAAGTGGCCTAGTTCTCTTGGATGCGTGACTCTGAGTGATGGCTGCATGCAATCTGCAATACCTGGATCCTTCCTCCCAGAGCCTGAGCTATGCCTTTTCCAGAATTTAAGATGCAGTGATAATGTTACATAATCATATCCTTCTTAAGGAAAATAGTCTGGATATATCCATCCTCCTAGATGACCACAGCAACAGATCCATAACACTCTTTGTGTTATGTTCTGGAGCATAACACTGGTCAGTGAAAGACAAACATTATTTCCTTAGTGAAAATTACACTGTAATTTATAAAGAAACCACACCTTTGCTCTGTACAGTTTTCCACAGTCCTAATTTTGTCCAATATTATGGGGACAACTTTAACATGACCTTTGGGACTTCCTGAATATTAGTGATTGCACTGAGCATGTGAGTGTGATAGGATTCTGGCTTGATGATTTCAAAAAGCCACTTCCTTGGTCATGTTGCTATAAATTGCATTCTAATTATCCTGTCTTTATTAGACTTCATAATGTACCTCGAGGGAGCAGTCTGAGGGTTTTGAAGTCAAAACCACATCTTATTGAATCATTTAAAGACTTGGCTTTGGTAATAGTTTAAATTTTTCTTTGTTTCTAGTTTTTAGGCAGGGCATGGAGTACTGGTATGAAAGATCCTGTAGAGATCTTTTGGTGATAGTCCTGCTGTTATACACGTGAGGGTGATGCTGCTGGACCATGTGGCAGCTCTTCACACTTCAGACAGTTTAATCTAAGCACACAGGGCTTAAATTAAAAAAATCTCCCTGGGGATTTTAATCTGCAAACTCCTTATGACTAAATGAGTCCACAAGTATTTGCCTTTAATGTCTCAATTTGTAAATAGCTAGTTTGAGGCGTTCACCTATTTTTGTCATGATTCCTTCTGTTCCTTTCTTACTTTTTTAGAAAAAGGTTTTTTTTTTTTTTTTTTTTTTTTTTTTTTCCACCGAAACTTGGGCCCATATACATTGCCTCGATCTCAGAAGAGATTATGGAACAAAATCAAATGGCAGAATACAGATGTATGGTATGATATATCCAAGTGGAGATTTCAAAATTCTCAGTCTGAAATTACTTCATTTCAAATTTCAGAGCGATATCTAAGCACCTAAGTATTACAGGATGTTCATAACTGATAAGTCACTGTCTAAATAAAGGTAAAATTAAAAATCATTTTATTGTACCCGTAATGGAATGAGATGGTAATTTTCACTTCAATGAGACGGTAATTTAGATGGAAATGATTACTTAGTTGCTGCAGCACGGAGTCTCTGTGGGGAACGTGTTCCAGGTCTTGAAGTGCGTGAGATGCTGACTTAATGTTCCTTGTATTCCTAGGAAATGAGTTTCCAAGCCTTGACTACAACCTAATAAAGTACAGAAAAGAAGCTGAGCCCCTGAACAAGGAGGGAAGCGATATTCCAAAGTGGTATGATTTCATTCAGGAACCTGGAGTCAAATACGATAAAAAAAGACTTACATTTGAGGTATCCAGGAAAAGAAATCTTGGTTTCACTTTCCCTGGGTCGCGCCCAGATAAAATAAGGACTTGCAATCATACATTCCTGAGCTTAATTAAAACTCCTCCGGAAAAGGGGTGGCCAGATAGCTCAGTGGATTAAAGCACCTGCTTAGGCAGACACAGGGACCAGGGGTTCGCAAGCACAGAGGCCCCGGGATTTCATCCCCCTGGGTGCTGTACCTGCCCCAGCCCTGGGGCGCACTGGGATGGCAACTGAGACCTGGCGTGGTGGCACCCTGCTTGTAATCCCAGTGCTTGGGAGGCTGAAAACAGGAGAATCACTACGAATCCAATCTTTGAAATGAGACCCTGTAGACCCTGTACAAAATACATTTTAAAAAGCTTCATTGGGAGAAACCTGTTTCTGTTCATTGTGACATTATTGATACAGTATAGTATGAGAAAACAGTAATAAAAGCTTGTCTTTGTGTACAGTTTCTTTGCATTCCAGAGAAATTCTACAGAATAATATTGCTGGAATTTCATAAGCGGTAGACACTCAGTGTCTGGTATCTGTTTACTAAGAACTGTGTAAGAATGGCAGTGTCATATTACTCTTGCAAAAATTGAAGTACAGGCCAGGAAGCTAGTTTGGTGGCCTAAACACCTACCAGGCAAGCTCAGGGACCTGGGTTCAATTCCTGGTACTGCACGCCATTGCTGGCCACTGAAACTAGGTATGGTGGCACATGCCTAGTCTCCCAGCAGTGGAGAGGCTGAGACAGGAGCATGACTACAAGCCTGAGCTACTCGTGAGACCTTGTACCAAGTAAATAAATGAAAATTTAAAAAAAGAAAATTGAAGTATAGAATTGTTTAACATGTATTTTCTTGCTTGTTTGTTTCTTTTTGTGGGTGTGTTTTAGGGAAGGATCTAAAGGGTGTTCAGGGTCTTACTACTAGATCAGATTCATAACGATCCTCTTGTTTACAGACTCCCAAGAGCTAGGATTACAGCCACACAGCCAGTCTAATTACTATCTTAGTGTGCTCTGGGGGTGGGGTCAGTATAGCAGGCCTGTGCATTGAACCCGCAGTCCCTGTGCCTGCTTGCAGGTGTTTTAATCCACTGAGCTATTTGGCTGGTCTTTAGCCTGAGTGCTTAAAGTTGGCTTGAAGTTCTATGCACATAAGTGACAGCTTTCCTTGGGGTTCTCTTCCCTGTGCTTTGCCTTTCAGCTTCTTACTGGTACCCTGATGTTATCCTGAGTGTTTCCTCTCTAGGCACTAGGCCCTTGTTTCCTCCTGAGAACAGTTTTCAGTCTCAGCCACAGATAGTATCTGGAACTCCACATTTTTCCATGTATACAGGAGCCTGGGAAATAAGCCTTGAAGCAGATCTTATCCCCTCTTCACACTCTGCTCATTTGGAGCAAACAATCTTCATGGTTTCCTGAAAGCAAGCATCTGGGGACTTTTCTCCAGCTTTCATCTTTGTGGCCTGTAGCATCCCAAGATTCCTAGCATGCGCATTATATAACACTGGCTGTCTTTGCTTTTTAGATGTTCTGAGCCTTGAAAGCATTTCTTCCTGTGATATATTTTCCCTGTGGAGGTGGTTTATGATCTTTTATTCCTTTTGGTTCTGTGCCTAGAATGCAAGATTCCTTCTACTAAGCCCATCCTCTCTCTCTTTTGGGAAGCTCTTAGAAAGAAGTGAAATGTAGTCAGGATATTGAACATAGATATTTCTTATAATATACATCAAAACCAGAGAGAGAGAGAGAGAGAGAGAGGACAGAGACAGAGATAGAGACAGGAAGACAAAGAGACAAAGACAGAGAGACAGAACCAGAGCCAGAGACACAGAGTGAGACAGAGACAGAGAGAGAGACAGAGAGAGAGACAGAGAGAGAGACAAACTAAAGTGACTAACCCCAAATACCAGGAAACAAAGTAGATGGATAACTTCAAGGCTGAAGTTTTGCTTTTGTTAGTAAAATGAAAAAGCTAAAAAAACAAACAAATAAAACAAAAACAAAAAAATCCCAGGGAGTAAGATGATCATTCAGCTCTGCAAAGGGGACAAGGGGTAAATCACACTCATTAGAAGAGTGGGAGGCAAACAGAGTGACAAATCCAAGCCCGGTCAGGTCGCCCCTCAATCAGAAGAGAGGGGCCCAGAGCGTACTCAGGAAATAGTGCAGAGGGCAGAGGAAGGCCAAGAGTTTCCATGCTAGGGCTTCTGCATGGTGGAGTAGGAGGTAAGAACACCCACTCAGAGTGAGTGGAGCACATGCAGGGCAGGGCAGACCCGTGGGAGAGGCACAGAAAAAAAATTCACATTTTAATGTAAAGGGATAGGTTAACCAAAGAAAAGAAGTGAAATTTATAATAAAAATTCAAAATTGTGGGCTGCAGGTCAATTGGGTGATGTGCTGCAAAACTCATACCTAATATTTGATTTAAACTTTTTAATTAATTAATTATGTATGTTTGTATGTTTGGTACAGGGTCTCACTATGCAGCTCCTACTCACAGTGATCCTCCTGTCTCAGCCTTCCCAGCACTGGGATTACAGACATGTGCCACCATACCTGGTCTTAGTGGTTGGTGTCACACAGGGCTGCACGCTGCATGTAGTACAAGTGTTTGAACCCAGGTCCTTGCATTTGCCAGGCAGGCTCTTAGACCACTAAGCTATATCCCACGCTCTAATATTTGATTTTGCATTAAATATAACATTAGTTTTCAGTCTGTTACCTATTTATTCTTTAGCTTTCAATCCAGACTTACATTTCTTTGGTAGCAAACACCTAGCAATCTAGTCCCAGTTCATTTCTGCCTGTGAAATTCTGTGGCAATAGAATTAATTATCTTAGAGTAAAGCAGTCACGGCCACTGAGATGAGACAGTGGCTGAAGGAATTTGTCGAGTGAGAAAGGGAAGCTCTTTCACCTCTTGAAAAACATCTTTCTGTCCCTTCTTTACCCTCCTCCCTTCAAATAAATTTCATTTGAAGAAAATCTGCCCTTTGTAGCTGGGTACTGATTCATAACTTTATTTCACTGCTTTGTCCTGCTCTGAAGTTCCTTATCTATTTGTCTTAAGTGGAGGTGACTATCGAGCTCCTTGGAAAGCCTCAGTGAGGTCATTGCAATTAATTTTTATCAGCTGAATTCAGAGCAGAGTAAGGAGAACGAAGCAAGGGCCCCAGTCTTCTGCTGCTTGCCCAAGCAAGGGACCCGGAGCTGGAGGACCACAATGTCTCACAGCTTCAGAGTCAATGTTCCATTCTACTCCACCGATGCTGCAGGCGCAACTCTGCTACCACTGGAAGGGAGGTCGCTTCCTCAGAGCTCCGGTTGCTGCTCTTTCAAGGAGACGTGGAAGTGGGACTAGAGCTGGAGAGGACCCGGAAGCACTGTTTTCTCAGGCCCATCAACAGGTGGCCTAGAAATTTGAGGAACAGCTGCAGGCCTGTTTGGAGCAAGTCAGTCGTATAGTTTCCATCGGCTGTCTGGTTCTTCTGCACAGAGACCCCACCTCCAGCCCCTGGTCCTTTAAATGAGGGGGGAGCTGCAAGCTCACTTTATTTAGGAAACATTGAGTCCTGGGATTCCAAAGATTTTCTGAGCTGAGGAGCTGACGACTTTCTCTCCCGGTTCCCTTCTTTCTGTACTCCTCCTCAGCCCTTCCTGTGAAGCTTGATTGGACCAAAGGAACAGCTAGAGATTAAGAACTGGGTAACAGAAGGTGAGGATGTTCAGGCAGTAGCGCTTGGTGAGGCTCCATGAGACGCATCCGCCGGGGATGAAGGGGCTCAGCGGCAAAGGCACAGTTGCTCTTAGATCAACCCTTATGCAAGGCGGGCGTTCCACACAGTTGGGGATTTGGGGGGGGGAGGGGAGAGGGAATACATTTCATTTAATCAATCTGCAAAAATAAAAAGAACTAAGCACCTATTTTGATGACCTGAGGGAGAAAACTAAAAAATTTGTGAAAGATATTTAGGGGCCTCCAAGTAGAATTGTCTTTATGGCCAAGGAGGTAGCTCAGTGGCACAGCAGCTGCCTGACAAGCACAAGGTCCTGAGTTCAATTCCCAAGACAACAAAGAAAAAAAATGTCCTTATGTGGAAAGCATGGAGTGGAGTAATGCATAACATCTGCAAAATATGGGACTGATTAAAATTAACCTGGATTCAAAATCCAATACATACAAATCAGTTTGAAGCTTAATGCAGTGGAGGTAAAATCAAAAAGCTAATCACCCAGAGAGTAGGAACACAGTTAAAGAACTTGGCCTTACCTGAAAAACTTAGTTCTGACAATTTTCAGAATTTACCCATGAAAACAAACAGGCAAAATAATCCTTCCCCCTAAAATGAATTTTTATATAAAATGGGAGATACGTTGGTATCTTTTTGGCAAACGTGAACTTTTCTTACATTTACCTTCAATCCACTTGATTTTCTTTTTTATTTCTTTAACTGAGATAGCACAATGATAAATTCCCTGTTGGATGCTTGGTTAAGAAGACATTGAATTTATTATTGCTGAAAACATGAGGAGAGAAAGCACAATGGACAGTGACAGGCAGCAAAACGGTGAGGTTAATCACAGGTAAAATTCCACCAAGATAGTAGAGGGTGATATCTTTTTCACCTGTCCAGTAAGTAGCTTCAAAATCAATGTTTATTCTTCTAAAAGAAAACTTGATTTAGCATTACCTTAAACAAGACTCTCTCCTTGGAGAGATTACAATGGAATTTTTTACTTTCAGTTATAAAATAATCAGTTTATACTGGTTTAAGGTCAAACTTCAAATCACTTCAATTAGGATGATCAGGCTAAGCTACCAGACAGATATAACCCCTGGGAGCAAAGTAAATTTACTCCTCTCAACCATTTCTAAGTAAAAAGATGGTCTTTCCTGGTTGAGTAGAATCATACCATGGGGACACGGAGGAGGCAAGGAAGAAAGAAGAAATAATGGTCTCAAGTTCTTCTTTTAGTCAATGCTTAACAGTCAATACTAGGTTTATTGGAGGTAAATATCTGATATATATGTATTTTTCAGAATTCCCGTTGAGAAGAGTACAATGGCTATATTTTATTAGATGTGTTTTGGTAAGTTTGCTAAGTTCAAAAATCAGTTGAGAAGTTTCAAAGGAGAGTAATGATATTGCCTTCTAAGCACTTGGGGTGGAAAACCATGTTTCTTAAAGTTTAAAGTACAAGAGGAGCACGGAGAGTTGTTAAAATATATGTTCTGACAGTGTTGCTGTGCTAGATCTGAATTTTCTCTCTCTCTCTCTTTCTTTCTTTCTTTTTCCTTCCTTCCTTCCTTCCTTTCTTCCTTCCTTCTTTCTTTCCTCCCTTCCATGCTTTTTCGCTTGCTTTTTTTTTGTCTTTTTGAGATAGTGTGTCACTCTGAAGTTCAGGCTGGCCTTGTGCTCATTTTTACAGCTCAGTGTGGTCTTGAACTCTCAACAACCCTCCTGTCTCATCCTCCTGGGTGCTGGGATTACAAAAGTGAATCACTATTCCCAGATCTGAGTCTTGGCTTCTAAATAACTCACAGGCAGTACTGACAGCACTAAGCTAAAGACCCCTTTGAGAAGCTGATCAAAAACAAACAAATGATCATTGCTTTAATTTTCTTTAGATATTTTGGGATAGACTTGATAGGAGGATGGATTATTCTTCATAGTAAAGAACTGTTCTTAGTAGAAAAGACAAAAGTCAGGCATTGTGGACAGTGAGTGCCATAGTAGTCCATTAGGGAGGTTCCATGAGCAACACAGGAAAGTGTAAGCCTTTGATTTGAGGCACTTGTAGAACACGCCTCTCCACTGTTCAAGCAATGTGTGTGATAAGGGAGTTAAAAGGAACACCTGAATTCTTCTTGGTTTTTTGTTTCACTTGCCTGGGGGAATCCGGGTACAGTAACAGTTAAGAAACCTGATGACACCAGTGACAGAACTTTCACTGTGTCAGCCACTCTAAGTGCTGTGAACTTTCTAAAACTGTCATCACCATCTAAGGTTAAATTTCTCCCTTCTTTCTAAAAAGCCCAAGGCCTACATATTCCACAGCTGAGATTTCTCTTTTCTTGTTTAACTTACATGCGAAGAATGTCCTTTTCTGCCCTTGTCTCTCTATCTCTCTTTGTTCATTGGCCTCCTCTCTTTCTTTATTACTATCCCTCTGTTCTCTTACTCTATAATTTCAGGAGATGATATTCTGCAAGAATTGCTGATACATACTTTCAATTCATAATCCCTGGATTAATACTTTGATTTATTTTTTTCCTTCTTTACTTTCATATGTTTAAATTATATTGGTACAACTCCATTCTGTTAGGTTAATATCTACTTTGAGTGGCACAGTATTTAAAGGCTCAATAGTTGGAAATGAGCATCAAAGAATTATGGCCACTTTTATGGATGAATTTCTCCTTTAAAAATTGAATTTACCACTTTAAAACTAGCATATAACTGAGTTTTGAGGCCTCAAAGTATCCTTTGAAAGGTATCTAATATGCTAAATTTTGTATTCTTTCTTCCGTTGTTTTTCTTGTACCTTAAAAATAAATGTAGTCATTATTTAAGTAGGTGTTTTGTACTTTTTGAATACTATATAATGTTTAAAGATTTTAACATTTTAAATATTTTCTCTTATAGCTTTGATTTTGTTCTTCTCTCTCACATCAACATTAGCTTTGACTACTGAACTGCATTGGATTATTTTGCTGAATTCACACACCTATACTATTTAAATGGCAATGGACTACCCATCCCCAAGAAAACTAAACAAAAAAAGGGATACAGATGAAGGACCATTTTGTATCTGTATATACAAAATAGTTAGGATAGATATACAGTTTCTTTCTCTTAATTCAATGAGAAAAATGATTTGTACTTATAGTGTTTGGACAGAATATCACATCTGCATCCTGTACTATGAATAAAGGAGACAACAATATGCAATGTATTAATTATTGGAACTGTTTTACTAATTGATTTTGAAACTGTCTCAGTGCTATTTGTTTCTCAATAAAATTAATTTTAAAAACGTTAGGTTTGTAAGGTATCCTCTATGTAAACTGGTGTAGCTGGAATCCATTCATGTTTTTCATCACTGAACAGGAAGACATTGCTACAAATATAATTCTGTTAATTAGTTCATCTGCTGTCAGAGGACATGAGACCTTTTTCCCAGTTGTTTTGCTTTTACTGTTACAAAATTTTTTCTTAAATCCATGAGATTCTCAGTCTGTTCTCTCTCTACTTTCCCTGTCTTCTGCAATGTCATTTAACATGATTAATTCTTATCCTGAGCTGCTGATTATGATCACCTTAGGAGTATTTTACAATGCCCAGATCCCATATTGTACTCTAAACCAAATATATCAGGTACTTTGGAGGGAGTGCTTAGTGTTATGTAAGATTCTCTAGGTACTGCCACTGTAGAGAAAGGCTTTATTACATTGTTTTGCTTCTGCCTCATTTAAAAAAGAAAAAATTGCTCTCTTGACTTATGCTGCATTTAATGTTTTCCCAGAACATATGATCAAAATCAGAAGCTAAAATATCTAGTCTTTGGGCTGGGAAGATAGCTCAGTGGTATAAGCTACTGCCTAGCAAGTGCAAGGCCCCAAGTTCAATTCCTCATACTGGAAAAAAAGGAGGAATTCTCAAAGGTTAAAGGGCTTTTCTTTGGGGCCGGGGAGATAGCTCATTGGAATAAGTGCTTCCCTGGCAAGCACAAAGGCCTGAGTTCAATCCCCAGTTCTGAAAAAAAAAGAAATCTCATCTCTGACCTGGAAATCTATCCTCATTAGTTGCTTTGATTTGGAACTTATGGTGTTGCATGCCCCTCTATCTGCATATATTAAATGTGCGTGGTGGTCCTGTCCTTAACTAATGGATTTTGTAATTATGGTTTCTTAAGGAAGCATGATTTATTCATGGATTCTTTGGCTAACCCAGCAAAATTGAATTCTTGTTTACCACAGGCCTGAACGATTGAACCTCAGTGAACCCCATTTTTTAACAATTGCCATCAGAGGGGAGGAATCACAACATTTTGTTTTGAACTAGGTGTTTATCAAATCTAGAATTTCATTCTCAACCATCTGCATTTGAAAACTGCAGAGATGCTATTGTTTCAGGGGAAAACATGCAGTTGGGCCATTCACTACTTACCAATGTACAACTTTTAAGGAAAGATGAGTTAGTAAGGCCCTTGGTGACTCAAGCTCCAAGTGAAACCAGAATGGTTTGATGTAATATATTGGGAAGTAGCTCCTTACCCAATTATGGAAAACGTGGCCCCCAAATCAAACAAAGCAGTTATCCCTCATGATTATGGATTGCATCATGATTCATGAATAAAGTTATTGTCTCACTGGAACAGCACTCCACAACAAGCTGTTACTTACTCCTTATAGAATCCAGCATGAATAACAGTGATAGTTCTGACCACTGAATGAGCAACATCTTCCAAGCCAGTGCAGGTAAAGTAATTCTAGTAGCGACATCCCTCGTCCTTCAGAGGAGGGATCATTTGTGTTTTGTCAACCATGTTAAGTATGCTTCTCAGTGGGCATTTGCTGAGGAATCAAAGGTCTTAAGAATGATTTTCATTCCACACTTTTATTCCACATCTTCCTGGAATATAAGCCATTTATTTACAGTTAGTTCCTGACCTGTGAAAATTTGAGTTGCAAGCTTTTGCAGATGCAATACACCTCACACATGGAATCTTCATAGACATGAACAAGCTCCAGAGGCAGCTCAGGTGCGTGCCAGACCTTGCCACAGTCACACTGCTGTGAGCTTGCCACATGGTGCGAGTGCGCACGAGGACTGTGTTCATGTCCAGAAATAAGAGGACCAGCAGTGGCAACATGCAGGGAACTGCCAGGAAGTGCATGTGCCAACAAATGGTCCTGCAAACAAAAGTAAAAATAATTGAGTGGCTACATCCAGATGAAAAGGTGGGAGGTGTCACTGTGCTTCCCACACAAATCATTCAATCTCTGGCACAATTCTAAAGAACAAGGACAAGACCATGGAACATGTGAAATTTTCAATGACTGTGTATTTGGGTCACAGGTGTATCACTCTTACTTTGTCTGACAAACAAATCCAACTCATGGAGCTTGTCCCAGAACACAGTTCCTCTGTTAAGTCAGGAATATTCTGCAAATTGATTTTTGTGCCTTCTTAGGTTTATTAATAAAAATATGGAAAACAAAAAGAACTTGTGGGTAAATGCAATTGAGACCTAATAGCTAGGTTCTACTATCTAGCCTATGAGATAATGCGGGTAACACTTTATATATTTAGATATTTGAGTAAAACGATTCGACTTTTCTCCTTAGGCAAGAGACACTATTTTTTCCTTCAAAAGCTTTTCAGCTATCAAGGCTTTTAGAAACCACATAAGGGCTGCTCATTGATTTCTGATTTCCTACAAACAGCATGGCATGTGCATAGCTTCTTTCTCTACAGTGCTGTCCATGTCACTAGAATTTATTTATTTATGTATTTATGGTTAATGTGATTATGTTCATCTGCTACTGCTGTCAGAAGCCAGGCCAGCATAAGAGGGACTGCCTCAGGAGGCCCCATGCCACACCCTGACTGCCAAGGCAGCCACTGAAAGTGAGACTACACTCTGAGGCTGAGGCTCCAGACCTTAGACTCAGCTTCCCAGATGGTCCAATATGACTGAAGAGCCCTAGGCCTGCCTCCTCTCTCTGACCAGACTGTTATCTCTGCCTGCCATCTCCATGGAGGAGCTCTGAGTAATCATGGTTAGAGGAAAACCCGGCCTATTGCTGGACATTAGTACAGGTCTCTTTGTCCTTCTCCAACCCCGACCTTCCATCTAGTCAGCCACCTCAAAAGAAACAGACTTTAGAAGACATCTTGCTTTAGCTGTAACTGGAATACTGCAATATATATTCAGTTTGCTTGCTAGTCAAAATGATGCTGAGACTGATGTTTTACAAATGTAACATATATTGTTATTCAAAAAGTGTGTTTCACTAGTTAAAACAGGTTCCCAAGGACAGAAAGTTCTAGTAAGAAAAATATCTAAAACAACTGGCTGCACCATGTCAAACAATTTGGCATCTATAAATAGAGACAGGTCTTGTCTTTAAAAAAACTCAGAGCCACAATGTTAAAAGGAGAAATCTTAGTAGTGTCCCTTGCTTATAATGAGGGCCATATGCAAAACACTGAGTGGGACTTTGGTTTAATCTGACTGAATGCTATGTATTTCTTGATAAGTGTATAAGTTAGTCTGGTTGATTTCTGATGTAACTCAGGTATTTCATGCTGATAGTTAATACAGGTATCACCTCTTTTAACTAAAGCTAAAGGGACTTACAGCAAACTGTCAGACCCCATAAATAAAGGAGTCTAAGAGTTAGTGAGTTACAATTGCCTCAAATGTTTATATATTTACATGCTAGCTCAAATGCTCATGCTTTGATTAGACATGCTCTAATTTCTTAAAACCTTTGTTCTTTCCTTGGAGATGCCAAAATCTAGGCAATCATGCAGGTATAATCTACAGCAAATGTGCTCAATGAAGATTCCTTCTACTGGGATCTATCAGCTGTTGCCTATAGAGACACATATGAAGGCCTTAATTAACCATCCACCTCATTCAGCCCAGGTGAGCTGAGACTTCTCTGGGTTTCTTGCTTCATAACAAGAAAAGTTGCTTTCACAACAGCAGGGTGCCTGCAGGAGGCTGTAAAAACCAAAAGGTTATATCAGTGGGCTCCAGATATCTGACACAAGCTACAGCAGTAAAAAGGGCTTGTAGAAATAAATTTGTCTCAGTTGTTAAAAATTGTTTAGAATTTATGAATGGCAATGAAATGCACATCTCTGACAAAAGTAAGCAAAAAAGGGAATATAAGTGGACCATTTTGTTGTGGAAAAAATTATGTATCTGTTTATACACAATAGCATAAATATACAATTACTTTCTCTTAGCTCAACGAGAAGAAGATTTTGAACTAATAGTGTATAGACAAGATATCATGTCTGCATCTTTTACTAGGAATAACTAGTACAAAGACAACAATATGCAATGAATTAATTATTGTAACTTTACTACTAATCTGTTTTGATTAGTACTCAGTGCTACTTTTTTCTCAATAAAATTACTAAAAGAAAAAATAAAATGAAAAAATAAATTAAAAAACTAAACCAAAAGAAAAATTGAGGGGCCGGGGGTATAGCTCAGTGGACTAAGCGCTTGCTTAGGTAAGCGCAGCGGCCTGGGTTTGATCCCTGCTTCCACTTGCCTCGCCGGCCCCACCTTTGGGTGAGTTGAGCGATTGGAGTCCAGGCGCGGTGGCGCGCGCCTGTAATCCCAGCACTAGGGAGGCAGAAAGCAGGAGGATCACTGTGAATGTGGGCTGCATAGTGAGACCCTGTGTACAAAAAAAAAAAAAAAGATACAGAATGGAATTAGAGACAGAAAATGAAAATAGCGATACTAGCAGCCTACAGAAACAAAGGCCATTTGGGAAAACTTTATGCTACCCTGGATGCAGAGAGAGGTGAAATTTCAAGTAAAAAATGTCCAAAACTACTAGAGAAAGAGAGAAAAAGAAAGTTCTCATGGTGAAATCAGAGGAAGTTTTAAATGGATAAGATCATGGGTTTTTGCCTCTCAGCCTGAGGGAACCCATGTTAACTTCCAATATAAGGAAAAAGCCTGTTAGACATCTGACAGAGACTCATATAGATTTGTCAGTAGTTACCCAGCCAGTGGCTCCAACTTAAAAACTGAGGAGTACCCAGTGTTTTCCCTGTTTTTGGCAATTCATGTGCCCCAAGTAATAGTAGAGCCAGTGAGACATAAAAGGCCAGCTTGTTTGAGATAATACCCAATGGCCATGGAACATATAAAGATTAAACCCCACATTTAAGAGAGCTCTGCTAATGTACCTACAAAAATATCTGGCTAGTCTTTTTATAATGACAAATTTTAAACAGTTATTACATTTCAGATCCTTCTAATGTGTTCAATAGCTGTTCAAAATATTAGATATCAAATCAATGGTATGTAAGACACTGAGGTCCCCTGGACCTTATGGGAAGTGATTGCTGTCTACATGGTAAAAATCATTTTTAATTGTATTCATAATTACCCTGCTGTGATTATGGGACTCTTTAGTTTGTCTCTTCCAGATTTAAAGCTATTACATCTGCACTTAGTCTCCTCAGCTATCTCATTAGCCCACACTAGAAGTTTAAATAAGCCAAAAATTAAAGAAGTACTTCCTGAGTATACTTAAACCTGTGCTTGGATAGGTGAGTTTCAAACACTTTCCAGAATATCAGGGTCCAGAGGACTGTGTTCTGGTAGAGAAATAGAAAACTAAGAATAAGTTAGATCAAGTAGGGCAGAGGGCTTTATGTTTGCTGTTTTGTTTTATCATCATGGAAATTAAATAACAGATTGATTCTGAGCACTTGACGGATACTTCTGTTTTACCTCTTACATGTCTGAGTGTCCCAGAATTTGTAAGAAATATTTAGCAGTGTACTGTATGCATTCTCTGTACTTGAGTGAGTAACTCTGAAGAAAATTAGATGCATAATTTCATACATCTCAGGCATAGTTTTAATTTATATGAACATGGTTTCATAAAGGTATCAGCTATAAAATCAGCTGAGATTTATTTACTCACAAAAGAAGTTCAGGATTAAAAGTATAGACAAAAAGAAGTAATAGAAGCAAAATGAAATCTTTAAAATAAATAAATCAGAGAACGTAGGACATTTGTATTAACAAAATGTTAATTTGCATTAACTTTCCATTTTTTTTTCTTGGGTCCTTTAAGCAGTTTCTGGGTAGAACTGTTGGTAAAGGGCAAAAAAAGAAAAAGAAAAAAACCAAAAGCTCTTTTGTGGAACACCTATTTGTTTGTAAATCCCAATTGAAACTTTGTCCACATTTTCATCTGTAACCTTTAGCTTTTAAATTCGAGTCCTACCACTGGACTCGAAATTTTCCCTGCAAAAAAAGAATGAAAGCTGAACAGCAAATCATACTTGTACTTGGGGCTTTTTTCATCAGTTTGTCTGGAGTGCTGTCTCTCTAGGATGATGAAACAGACATTAAGTAACATCTACTAAGTGCCAGTCAGATAGCCCAGCAGACTAAAACGCCTGCTTAGGCAAGCTTGGGGACCAGGGTTTGATCCCCAGTGTGCTGTACTAGCCCCACCCCCCTGGGATATGCTAAACCCGAGTTTGAGATTGAGTGTGGTGGTATGCACCTGTAATCCCAGGATTTAGGAGGCTGAAAACAGGAGGATCACTACGAGTCCGATCTGTGTATGTGAACCCTGAACTAAATATACTTAAAAAAAAAAAAAAAAAAAAAAAAACACTTGCTAAGCAAAACTGTATGACAGTCTCATAATATGTTAGTTGCCATACCCAGCCCATGTGATTCAGATTCTGGTGAGATGACACCAGTAAGCAAAATGAATCATTAAGGCTTGCTTTGTATTTTGAGATTAACAATTATTTAAATTGAGGCCCAGCCCCAGAGACCAGCCAAGACACCGTGGCCGACTCCGCCAACAATTATTTAAATTGACTGTTACTGAGCTTTTAAAGGCAGAAGGCATACAACAGAGAAAAGCAGCTCAAACACTGTTTTATCACTTGTGGCCATCTAATGGGGTCATTCTAATCAGTGTGAGGCTGCAGGGTCTTTCCATGTACAGGCCAGTGACTTTGCACTGGTTTTGACCAGAGGCTTACCCCTTGTTCCTCTCTGACATTTCTCCAATGTAGTTTCATTTCCTGAAAGTGGATTCAAGAGCAAGAGTGTAGATGGAGACACACACAGACACACACACACACACACACACACGCACGCACACACACACATGCACACACACACCTTAAATTAGATCTATCTTCTGTTCATTAATCAGATCTCTAATCTATTTATAGATGACAGCACCATCAGTATGTGACATGCAGCATTGCCCTGATTTAATAAACACACTCCATTAAAAACAGAATCCAGCAGACTCTTTTAATTTGCTATAGTCAAAAGTTTCATACACCTTATAGAAACCTAGCCTCATTCCTTAGAAGTGAAATAAAATGGGAAACTAAGACTCATGGGAAAAAAACTAAAAATAAAAAAATATTGATCCTAGCACCAGTACACCTAGGTTCTATTCTACAGTTTTATTAATATTCTGACTCAAGCAAAACCTGTTTATTCTTTCCT
Source organism: Ctenomys sociabilis (assembly GCA_004027165.1). Taxonomy (NCBI): domain Eukaryota; kingdom Metazoa; phylum Chordata; class Mammalia; order Rodentia; family Ctenomyidae; genus Ctenomys; species Ctenomys sociabilis. The sequence goes on along the minus strand of PVKA01007190.1, from coordinate 36,183 downwards.
TGTTTTCCTCTCCCCCCTCTCTTTTTCCTTTTTTCCTTTGTCTTCTTGTTTTCTCTTTTTGTACTTTTACTAATAGTCAATAACCTTAACAAACCCATATAGTCTTTCATTCCCTGTTCTGAAGATGTCTATATATTAGCCTATGTAAGGTTCATAGTAACAATAATCATTATTTGAATTTTACAGACTTTGTAGGTGAGTTCCAGAAAGCATAAGTATTGTGCTTAATATTTATTTTTGTTTTAGGGAATGGTCTATGAGGTGTTCAGGATCTAACTAGATCAGTGATCCACCTGTTTATAGTCTCCCAAGATCTGAGATTATAGGTCCACACCCAGTCTCAGCTGCCATCTCAGCGTGTACCAGGTATCCCTGGCCACTGTACCTGCTTGCAGGTGCTTTAATATGCTGAGCTATTTGGCCGACCCTATGTGCTTAGTATTAAATTGATATCTAACATTGGAGCTAGAAGTTGAACTCAAGTAATTTGATTTTGTTCGTAACCTATAATCCTGATTCTTATATTTTTATATTAATTTGAACTGTTTTAAAATGAAGATATATTTCTACGAGTTAAAACAAGATTTGGGAAAATTGAACTTTTGGTGCTGATGCATATAGGTTTTTCAGTGTATGTATTAATGTTTGTTACTGTCATAAATGTGAAATATTCTGACTCTGTAATTCCTAAAATATATAGTAACAGTGTTTTCTAGGCACATTTAAGTAGGAATAACTGAACACTACTTTCACTCTTAGCACAGCTGCGAAAAATGTCACCATAAATTTTACAAAGTAAGGACACTTTGTTAAGGAATCAAACACCTTCCCTTCATCTATGCCCTAAATGCTTTTGAAAAATGTCCCGTCTATGTATGGCACAATGGTGCATTTTTAACAGTTTTTCAAATTGGCATTAATTTCTTAATTAGAAAAATGAAACTAGTTGACTTTTAAATATAGTTTTTCTATTAATGTATAAAAGAGTTCAAAATAGGCACATTACTTTTTTTTTTTTTTTTTTGCCAGCTCAGCCTGCCCTGATGGTAGGCCTGGTGTGGTACGTGGTACCAGGGATCGAGTTACTGTCATCTGCATCTGCCTAAGTTTGCTTAAGAAGGCACTTTCGATCAATGAGCTATCTCACTGGCCCCAGGCACATTATGTTTTATGTTTTCTGTGCTCATAGAGTATCATCTCTCTCTCTCTTTTTCTCTCTATCTGTGTCTCTGTCTGTCTGTCTCTCTGGGTCTCTCTGTCTCTGTCTCTGTCTTTCTCTCAGTCTCTCTCTCTCCATTATGCCAGGGACTGAACTCAGGCTCTGTGCTTGCCAGGCAGGAGCTTATGTGGTTCTATAGAATATATATATATATATATATATATATATATATATATATATATATTCTATAGACAAAATTATTTGATAATTTCTAATATCATTTTCATAACCTAATTATGATGGCAATTTGAAACACTGTCCCATTTATTCATTCAACCATATGGATTGAAAAATTATTTAGTCTTTTTCTGTGCTCTGGATCATGGATTCTAGAATCATAAAGCCACTTATTACCATGTAGGTATTTGTCTTTGAAGTCCATATAATTACAGGAGACATTCAACTTATACACTTTTAGTGGGTTCTATGCCTTATAATAGAACATCTCTACAATTCTCTTTAATTAGCAGAGTGATAAGATAGCTCGAAAAATTTTCCAATCCTTACTCAGGTAACTCAGGGATCATTGTCAGTCTTCTACCATGGTAATTTAATATTCCCTGAAAGGCTATACCTTGAAATGATTAAGTATCATTACAGGAGAAAATTTTACACAAAGGCAAATTCCAAAACAGATCATGTTCGCCCAAATACAATTAAACTGAATGTGTCCTAAGAACCCTCAGTAGCTGTGTTTATCATGCACAGTGAAGCAGGTGTTCTTCACCTGCTTAAGAAGGCAATTAATGTGTTAGAAAACATTGTCTTGCTTATACTTGAAGAATGCAACCCAGTTCACCCTGCTGCCTCTGATCTTTGTTGGAGCTTTGCTAATTTGGAAAAGCACTAGAGGGAACTAAAAGCAGGGCTATTCTATAAGACAATAATATCAATTTCCTTCAGCACAACCTTGATTTGTTTGCACAGCTTCAAGTATTCCAAGCATACTCCCAGTACATTATTTCCTCTTGAGTCTAATTAGAGTCTATTCTGTGTATTTACAAACAGGAAGCAGCAAGGCTGTGACCTCAGTCTTCTCAGGGAGACCTTTGCAATTAGCTTGGGGTACTTGTACCATTTGAAAACGGGCATCGGGGTCACTGTAAGTTCTCTAGGCAAAAAGGTGAATGACTACATTTTTCCTATCTTAAGGATGACAAGTTCATATATTTTCTTCAGATTATTGCTTGAAAAATAGTCTACTGTAAGTCTCAATCAATTTCAGTGTTCTTGAAAAATAGGTAGACAATATGAAGAATCACAAGTTAGGGAAGAATTGTGAGAAAAACTTTCTGATAAATAATGGCAGAAAAAGACGCTGTCACATCCAGAAGAAGAGAAACTGTATGTGTATTTCCTAAGTAAAACAGTGTCCATCTGTAAACTGACTACATCATAGTTCTAAAAAACTGCTTACATTTTTCATTATCACCATGGAGAAAGAAGCTAGAGGTCCAACATGATTCAAAAAAAAACAAGAAAAGAGTTTCCTGTTGGGGTGGAGACCAGCATTCTTTTAATAGCAATATTTCAATTCTCTATAACCAAAATTATCCTTATCATAGTAAATGTTATTTGACTAGGAAAAAATTTAATTTACATTTTCTTTTAAATATTCTTTTTTTTTAATTTTAGGAAAGGGTCTACGGGGTGTTCAGGGTCTCACAACTAGATTGGACCCATACTGATCTGCCTGTTTACAGCCTCCCAAGAGCTGGGATTATAGGTGCGCGCCACCACGCCCAGTCTCAATGGCCCTCTCAGAGCGCCCGGGGGTGGGGCCCACATGGCAGGCCCAGGGATCGAATGCCCCTGCACCTGCTTGCAGGTGCTTTAATTAAATATTCTTTAAGTAAGCACATATGTAGACATTATTATGTGAATTTTTTTTTTTCTTTTGAATTGTTAGGGTTTAAATTTAAAAAGTCCCTGACAAGTGACATGCCTTCAGAGACAAGGCTTGTCACAGGGAGGCAATGGGATCACACCATGCTACATCACCAGTAGACTTACAAATAAGTCCACAGACGAAGTGGCTCCCTGGCGCACCTGGTACAAGACTGTGCTTTGTCCCAGATGCTTCCCTTTTCTCTGTGCTTCCCACTGGCATAGGTTACGCAGCTTGGCGTGGCCATGCCCTGCCAAGCATTTCTGGCTTGGAGCCATCTAACTGCAGAGCAGAGCGATTCCTCTGAACCAGTGGACAAAAGAAATTGCTCTGGCAGGTGCTGAGTGAGTATTTTGTCCCAGCAGTGACAAAATGATCAACATAGGCATTCATAAAGATGTCTTCTGTAGGCTTTTATAATATAAATAATGCTATTACTAACTAGTAGACTAAATTAAAATAACCATCTAGCCTTGCATGGTATTTTTTTTTAATGTGTTTAGTATAGGTTTCACTACACAGGTAGTGATATACCTATTTTCAGCCTCCCAAACTCTGTGGATTATATGGATGTGCTACCACACCAAGTCTCAGTCACCATCTCTATGCGGCCTGGGGGCAGGGTGGCATGGCACACTGAGAATCAGACCCTGGCCCTTGAGTCTGCGTAAGCAGGATCTTTAATCTGCTGAGCTATCTGGTCAGTCCTCACAGTATTTATTATATTATTTTTATTTTATTTTATTTTTTTGCGGAACTGGGGATTGATCTCAGGCCCTTGCACTTGTTAGGGAAGTGCTTATTCCACTGAGCCCCTTATTATTTTATGTTTATAGTTATATCACTATTAGCACCCCATAAATCTCAGAAAAGGTCATGCTGGTGTCTACTCCACTCTCAGGGAAACAAATACTGATATACCCTTTTCCACCCTTGACTAAACAGTGCTTATTTTGTCTCTCATTAAAATAGCCCAAATATAAACTCACCTTGGAAGATTTACAGAGGCCCAAGAACATTGTTCAGAATCCATGTACATAAATACTCATTAATTCAGTCTATTCCATATCCTGTGGAATTTAATGCAATTTCAAGACTCTGCAGAAGGTAAAACCCTGAATTTCTTGTTAGCAAATCAATTCAGGGTTCAAACTCATTCTTTTGTTGCCTGCTCTGACTATTCATAGGTTAAGCTTCATGTGAAACACAAAAAGGTAATCGTTATAATTATGAATTTATGCTCTTTCCTTCTAGGTGGACTTCTAATATAGCACATACCTGGGCAGTTTGGTTCATAAAGATATTTAGTAGACTTTAAATGGAAGGTATTGTTGAGGAGACAGTATTTCACAAAATTTTCAATTATTTTATTAAATGATCCTTCTTAATTTAAAAAATAAATGTAAGTCAAAACCTTGCAAGTTATTCATGTGAATGTTTTGATTCACTATTGATCTATAACATAATTGATGTAATTAATTTACATGTTTACTTATTTATTTATTGTCCAGGAACCAAGTCTAAACCTCGGAATGCTAGATAAGTGTCCCAATATTGAACAATTTCTTCAGCCCTAAGAGAGTCATTGTAATTACCTTTCATATAAATTATGAGGAAACTAAAGCCCAGGGAGAATAATAATAATAGTAATATAATAATGATAATAATAATGTGCTTTTGGTTACATTGCTAAGAAGCTACAAGTTCATGTTTAAATTCTTGGAATGCAGGTACCAGTATGATTTGTCTATGTGGAAAAAGGCTATCTGCTATCAATTTTTTCTCAAATGTTTCACTGGATGAACTTTACTGTAGCATCATAGGCATGAAGATTAAAGCCTTTCTAGAAGATGCAGAACTCAAGCAGTACAAAAATCTGAGAAGGGAAAAATGGATTCTAATTGTAGATAGGCTTTTCCCAAGATTCAAGAGCATTTGATATCATACTGAAGAGGTCAGCAGAGCCAATTGTAAATCAAAGAAAGAAAAGTAGATGTTTCAGAATCGAAGGCATACTTATGATAATTAGATAGTCATACACAGATGAAACAAATACTTAATACATTGAAAGATCAGAAAGGAATTTAAGTGGGACCTAGTGACTGTGCAGAATCCGGAGAAATTTGATGATGGGTTGAGCATAATGAGGTGTTTTTCTCTGGAGTCACAGGAGAAAGGATGAAATATCAGCAACACAGTTATTACTTTAATAGGGACGGTCTTTCTTCCTTGTTTGCCTACTTTTGAAAAACTGCAGAGCAGATCCTTATCACTTAATCTACTTATCACTGAAACTTGGCCCTGCAGCTTCCAGCAGAGCTGGTGTACACTGGATAGAAAGGCTGTACGGTGATGATTGCAGTTATGTTTCCCTAATCATCACAGTTTGAATTCTGTCTATTTCAGAGAATTCATTTATTTAAACTCCTGGATGACTGCGTTTCTGAATTTAGAATCGATGAAGCAAAAAGCGCTGTGTGAAAGCTTAGTGAAAACAATGTTCATCCTACAAGGAGTGAATTAAAGTATAAACTTGATCAAACAACATTTCAAGCTCCAGAGAACAGACTCGCAGAAATCACTTATCTATGCTGTTTTAATTTTTCTTTGGATTGTATTTTAGATCATGGGTCACATAATGCTCTAAGTAAACTAGAGAAATTCCATCAAAAGTGACAGAGAAATTTTCATCTATTTTTACTTCAGATTGCTTTAATCATCTGCTTAATCCACTTTGTGAAATTTACTGTATAAGTCATTTTCATCACTCATCTTGGAAGTGTATGTTGTGAAATATATAAGTACATAACACTTTGACTGTAGCACTTAGTCACTTTCTGAATATGTATATAAAGGCATCGAGTGATAAATCGAGGGTAAATAGAGGGGCCTAGGTACTATCTTCTCCTTGTGTCTGTGGTAAACAGACAAAAGCAATCTATAGGAATATGGAGGTAACATAGGCCCTCACTCCTATGTCTGCACAACCAGAGATGACTAGTTTTAACACTGTAGTTCTATGTGTCCTAAGTGATGCTTCAAAATATTCTGAGTGTAACATTAGCTGAACCATCTAAGGCAGTATGTGAATAAAACTTTGAAAGTTGACACCGCTGATGAAAAGCCAAGAAGTTTCTGGGGCTGGGGACATAGCTCAGTAGAATAAGTGCTTGGCTGGCAAGCACAGGGTCCTGAGTTCAATCTCCAGTACTGAAAAAAAAAAAAAAAAGAAAAACCAAGAGGTTTCTTTATCTACTTGAGTTTGCATGTGATCCTACAGTAATGCTAGAGGCTACATTGAGAACACATACTAACTTGTAATTGGAAAGAGTTCCTACAGATTTCATGGGGGTGGGGGAAGGGACAAAGAAATAACCCATAAAGTTGGGGAAACAGTTTATTTCAAATTAGTTTGCAGGAGTAAAATAATTCAGTGCCTGCCAGTGAGGCGAGTTATAGGCAATGTTTTAAATAGGAAACAAGAAAAAGAAAATGGAAAGAGGAAGGGAAATGTGGTGGCCCGGCTGTGAAAAGATTTATGGGCCTACAATGTTGAGATAACATTTGGAAGCCCAAGCCTTACCAGCTCGTGCAGCCTTCCTCCAGGTTAGGAAAAAAATCATCTCAAAATACTCTATTTTAACCCTTGGGGTCAACTCTGTAATTGAAATGAATTGCACAAAAATAAAAACAAAAATAAAACTTTTTTTCTAAGGCTTATTTCAAGTGCATGGAAAAACAAATTTACAGAAAAAGGAAAGCTTTATGCATGATTTTTGGAGTATCTTCTTTTGAAAACTCTTCTATAACCTTGGGTGTGGCATGCAAATCACTTACAAAGGAGAATGTTTTATAAAATAAACAGATTCTCCATTCTCATTCTTAACCTCTGAAAATAACAAAGTAAAATATGCTCTTTTCTCTAATGGATTATTAGTTCCTAATTGTAGATAGCTCTGTGGCTTAAAGTGAAAAGGCAACATTTGAAAGTGATCTTAAGACACATATTCTGAAGTATAGTGAGGACACTTGGAGAAAAGGCTGATGCAGAGAAATTATAGGGATTAAGCAATGAGCAGGGATTAGCAGAGCTGAGAAAGCCAGACTACGGGTTGAAGGACAGCTCTTCAACTTCCTAGCTGTGTGGGCTTTTTAAACAATTTAATGTATCTGAGTTGCAGCGTGGATTGCATCCGTCCTAGGTGAGTGTTCTGTGACCCTCAACAAGTCACTTATTGGTGGAAGCTTTAGTTTTCTGATTCAGTGTCCTAGTCTGTGAGGTGAAGACAATAACAGTCATCACCTAGCATTGTCGCCCGAGCCAGCTGAAATTAGAAGCCCTAAAACTCATAGAACAGTAAGCTCTCACCACTGTGAGCCCATTATTATCAAAGGGGAAATGACACAGTTGTTAGGTTCCATTAAAACAGCAATCAATAAAAATTATTGAGACAGGTGTGGTGGTGCATGCGTGTAATCCTAGCATTCAGGAGGCTGAGGCAGGAGGATCACTGTGAGTTTAAAGCCAGCCTGCACTACATAGCAAGACCCTGTCTCTAAAACCAAACCAAACCAACCCAAAAGTATTATTCAATGAAACAGAAAAATGAGATCAATGGGGATCTGATCATTAAATAAAGACATGGGGGGAAGATATCTTTGCTGAGATGATGTAGAAGCTGGTACCATTTTTGAGAATGGAGCAGCACCAGTCACCACTGACAATCAACTAAGCAAAAGCAAAGGAAGCCAACTCAGGATTCTAATTAGATTTTCCAGATAAGAAACTTTGGACTAAAAAGTATTGAGAGTATTGAATAGCATCAGTTGTGAATATTACTGAACATGTGTGTCTAGAACTAAAGACGTCCAGAACAAATGTTCAAATGTGTACTTATATTTTTATGACATTTAGTCAGCATTAATGATTTGTTTTTACTCTAACTTTTGAAACTCATTAAACTTATTTACAGGGGCTGGCCAAATAGCTCAGCAGATTAAATGCTTGCTTAGGCAAGCACAGGGCCAGGGTTCAATCCCCAGCACCACAGGCTGCATCGGCCCTGTCTCATGGAGGGCTGAACAGGCCATAGACTGGGTGCAGTGGTACATGTCTGCAATCCCAGTGTTGGGAGTGCTGAGACAGGTGGATGCCCTGAGCTGTGGAGTGAGACCCTGCTCCGAACACATTAAAAACCTTATTTATGTATTAGTGCTGTTCATATTAAATACATTGCAGGGGCTGGGGATATAGCTCATCAGCACAACACCTGGCAGGAAAGCACGAAGTCATGAGTTTGATTCCCAATAATGAAAACAAAAGTAAAATAAAATAAATGAAAATTAAACACATTGCAAATAGCCTTAATATTTATTGATATAAAGATAAATTAAGGTGCTTACATAAAATTCATCAATAAAAGAGACGTGTTTTATATGTTACTACAAATCCTTTAGGTAGAGGAGATTATAGAAATATATCACTGTGACATATGCCATAAACTCATTGATTCATGATTGCTTTTCCTTGCTAACTGTTACAAGTGATTATTAGACAGAGGGTAGTGACATGAGATTTTGATTTTACCTTGACAGTACTTTTCACTTTCATGTTTGCTATTATGGAAAGAACTTGCTACCCTAGAGCATATTTTTGGCAGTGTTTCTCTTCAAAGTGAATTTAAAAAATTATGTCTGATGCACTTCTTTTGGAGGTTGTGGAGCAGTACTTAGGATACCTGTTAAGCTACAAGCACATGAAGAAAAATCATTTGCTGAAGAATCTGTAAGCCCAGCATGAGAGCTGGGATGCTATATTTTCTCATGGAATTTACTGACACTATGTCAGCCCTGGACTCTGTGCCTAAGGCCTTTTTTGAGTATTACTCTAGAGATCTTTGAATCTTTAGTTTGATTTAGAAAAGACATATAAGTGTGTACCACAAGCCAGGCTTAGTGCTCAGGACAGAAGGAAACATAAAGATGTGCGAAATAATTTTCCTTATTCTCTAAGGAGATGAAATTAAATGAGATCGTTGAGTGTGATGCCAGGAAATAAAACAACATTTTCAGAATGTTAGATTGGTTGAAATTTGTAATATTTTATCAATCAAGAGGGCTTGTTCACTGCTACATACAACTGAGAGGGAGAAATGAGGTATACTAGAGAGCTCTTGACTCCAAATAAAATAATTCATCTAAAGAACTTCACTTGAAGGTAACATCATATAATGCAGCAGCCATAGTTCAATTCCTATTACTTTGTTTAGTGAACTTTTGTATCTTTTCTGTTACTGTTTTTCTTATTGCTATTTTGTATTCCCTATTTTTATTTTTTAAAATAATTTTATTAAGCAAGAAACAGCAATGAGACAGTTTCAGAACAAGTTAGTAGGACAGTTTCAATAATTAATACATTGTATATTGTTGTCTTCATAGTGGTTATTCATAGTACAAGATGCAGACATGATATCCTGTCCAAACACTATTGGTACAAATCTTTCTTCTCATTGAACTGAGAGGAAGTAGCTGTATATCTAACCTACCTATTTTGTATATACAGATATATACGTATATATATGTATTTTTTTTTCTCACTACAATGGTCCTTCATTTATATCCCCCTTTTTTGTTTGGTTTTGTCAGAGATGGGTATTCCCTTGACATTCAAATATTGTAGGTGAAGGAATTCGGCAAAATAATGCAATATAGTCCCGGTTGCTGCATTATATGATGTTACCTTCAAATTAGTTGTTTAGGTTACCAGATATAACCATTCAAAATTGCTTTAAAGCAAAACACAAAAACACCCAAAAAAGTTATAAGAAATTAAAAAGAAATAAAATAAGAATAGTAAGAAAAGCAATTAAGCATTAACTGCTCCTTGCAAAAAAAGCATTAATCAAGTAAACTTTTAAAATTGAAAATAAATAAATAAATAAATAAAAATAAAGAACTTCACTTGTGGAACAATTCTTTTCACAGAAAGAAGGAACTCTTTATTGGTCAATATGCAGTCTGGTAAATGATTAACTAGGCCATGTTAGTATTAACAGGGTATACCAGAATTCTGACAAACTTTTGAAAATTCTTTTTTGCCCATGGTATAGCCTTTCAAGTATACTAATTCTTGAATACTTCAGGCGCGCAATTCCTTTAATTCCAGTCTTACAAATAAGCTTTCTCACCAGGGATTCAGACAGAGACAGAAAGAACCTGGGTGGCTAGTTGGCACAGGCACAGCCAATCATTTGTTCCAATAGCCACACCTCACACACTGCTCAGAGTGAAGACACTCTGCCTGCCAGTTCTGCCTGTCCACTGTCCCATTAGACACTTTCTCTATCCTCCTGGCTATCCTCCTCTGCCACTTTCTGATCCTACTTGTCTCACTCCACGTGTTTCCTTTCTTTGATAAATTCTTAGTTTGATTTCTTCTGAGTGCACCCAATTTCCGATGGTATACCCTGCTGACATTTGGAGGCCCAATAATTTATTTTATTGTTTTCCAAAGCCTCACCTACAAAAACTGTACAGTTCTGAATCTTACTTTCTCAATCCTGAGCTCCTGAGTAGGCTTGGAGGTGATATTAAAGGAAGCTGTCATAGCTGGTTCCCTCCTCACTGAGACAAAATGTGCAATATTCTCAGCTTCATGGAGCGTATAGTCCACAGGCAGGAAAGCACAATCAAAGAGTCGGACCAAGGAGAGTTGCTCACCTCATGGAAACCAGAAAGCAGAGAGTCAAGGGAACACCAAGAAAGGGCATAGAACCTTCCAAATCACACCCGCAGTGACAGCCTCTTCTGACAAGAAGTCACCTCCTACCAGCATGGCAGTGATATCACTCCCATGACCAAGCCATCTACCAAGCACATGAAATTTAGGCCCTTGTTAGATACTAACTGTAACAGGAACACAACAAATATGAATCACAATCCTTAGCTATTTACTTTCATATGGACTGCCCTCTCTTCAAGGTCACTCCAATTCTTAGATACTTTAAAATTGTTTTCTGCAACATCCTCCTCATTCCAAGGGAGCTGATGACTTTCAATATGCATCACTGGGAATGGTGCTGGGGTTCACTTCTACATGCACCCTTGCTCTACAGAGCTCTGTATGCCCCTCCCCATTTATACTGGGCATTTTGTCAAAGACTGTACTATATTGTAAAGGGAAAACCACCAATCTTCTGAGATTTTATCTGACATGACCCCTTAGCTATGCCTTTCAAGGCTATTCCAATATTCCTGCAAGCACAGCTGTTTATCTCATCCATACGACACAAAAAGAATAATAATCATGACAATAAGTAGCTATGAAAATATCTTAATGGCTTTTAAAATCACAGAAAACTAAACAAAAAAGGAAGATATAAATGAAGAACCATTTTGCAGTGAAAAAATATATATCTGTATATACAAAATAGAATAGTTATACAGCTACTTTCTCTTAGTTCAATCAGAAGAAAGATTTGTGCTAATAGTGATTAGACAAGATATCATGTTTGAAAAAAGATATGATGTTTGCATCTTACACTCTGAATAATGAAGACAACAATATGCAATGTATTAATTATTGTAACTGTCCTACTAACCTGTTTTGAATGTCTCATTGCTTCTCCTTTCTCATTTAAATTAATAAAATTAAAATCACAGAAAATAGAACAATAGTGACTACATATAAGTAAACACTATCCCTACTATGTTCATTTCTCCAGCAAAAAAAAATCACAAAATAAACCTATTGTGTATACATATGCACAAGTTTATTTTTAATTCAGTGGGGCAAAATGGGCTTAAAGCTAAAATTGTCTTGTATCCCTTTTCACCAGACTGGTGATGCCCAGGCTGTACTGTATGTAAAAATCAAAGGAACAACAGGGTTATACAGTCACTGTCGCATCTCCTTCGCTATCAAGTGAGCTGCTTTCACCAGAAAAGATGAAGCAAAGTATACAGTACCAGTATATGGGCATTTGAACCTCACATAAAAGTGCTGCCACATAGTTATGGGCAAAAAGAAGTTGAGCTGTCTCTGCCAACATTTAGAATTAAAGACTTCAACTGGGAATAAATCCCAGGGCATGGGAGGCGCCCTCAAGTGACAGCACCCCTTGGCAGCTCTGGACAGGGGAGATGCTCTGTGAGACCATAGATGTCCGATGGTGTGAAGAATGTTGTGTTGTTCATGAAAATAGTGTCCAGTTTTACTACCTTCCTATTCTTGAGCAATTAGTGCTCCAACTGAAGTCGATGAAGTTGGGGATTTTCTGCTTTTTATTATTTATAGCTTCTTGTTACAACAGGCTGTGTATGTCTGAAATCTCAAATGCCACTTTTTTTTTTTTTTTTTTTTTTTTTTTTTTTTTTTTTTTTTTTTTTTTTTTTTTTTTTTTTTTGTCTTTTTGATACAGGGGCTCACTATGCAGTTCAGGCTGCCCAGGAGCTCACTTTGTAGTTAGTCTTGAACTCGCAGCAATCCTGCCTCAGCTTCCCAAGTGCTGGGATTACAGGAATGTGCCACCATGCTTAGCTCAAACTTTTTGGTCTTTTATTAATATATGGAGTCAGACCTAAGTCTTTCTTCCCTTATCGACCAGGGCATAGAACTGAACAAAGTAGAAAGTGTTTAGTGATATATCTTTAGCTGCTATAGGTGTCTGGTAAATGCAAATCGTTTATGCCTTGTGATCAGCCTTGTACAAATTCTAGATGTGCTTCTTTATTTTATGAGAGATTGTTAGGATAATCCAATGACTTATAGACTGGTTTGTGATGAGCAATACTTGTAGTACATTCATTTGATTCTTCATATGTAGGTATTTAATTTCTTTTTATTAGTACATGTTTGTATTATGCAGTGATTGCAGTCATCGGGGGGAATACATGTGTTCAATACATATATTGAACACATCTTAATTTTATCTTAACCTCCTATTCCCCCGCCATTCCCTTCCCTTCCCTTCTTTTCTCCTCTCCCTATCCCACCCAAACCTCCCTTCTCCTCCCCTCCCCTCCCCTCCTCTCATCTCTGGTCTCCTCTCGTCTCCTCTTGTCTCCTCTCATCTCCTCTCGTCTCCTCTCGTCTACTCTCATCTCCTCTCATCTCTTCTCCTCTCCTCTCCTCTCTTCTCTCCTCCCCTCCCCTCTCCTCCTCCCTTATTTGCATCCTTTTCCCTATATATGTCTTAAATTTATTCTTCTTTATAATGGAATAATATTCTTTCCAAAGAGGGCTAGCTGGGTCATGTGTATTTATTTATTCATTTGGTATAGTGTCTTACTACATAGCTCAGACTCATAATGACTCTCCTGGCTCAGCCTCCCCAGTTCTTGGATTACAGGTGCGCTCCACTGCACTCTGCCCTGGTATCCAGTGTGGTGCACCTGGAGTTCTAGCATCAGCAGGGCATGCGGTATAGGGGATGGAACCCAGGTACTTACACTTTCCAGGCAGGCGCTTCGACCACCAAACTGTCTCCCCAGCCCAAGCTTCTCATTTTAGTTCACTGAAATCCCCAACTGGATTTCCAAGCTGGTTGTACTAGTTTACATTCCTCTCAGCAGGAAATGAGGCTCCTTCTCATCACAGCTCCACCATAAGTCATTGTTCTTTGACTTTTTCATCCTTGCCCTTGTGCCTGGTGTAAGATAGAATCCTAATATTGCTCTAATTTCAAATTCATTAATTGCCGGAGAGGTTGAACACTTTTTCATATGTACCTTTGTACTTCTATTTTTGAGAAGTATCTGCCCTTTCACCTGCTCATTTCCTTCTGTCTTTCTTTTTTGCTGTATTTAGGATAGGATAGGGTCTACAGGGTCGACAGGGTCTCACTACGGAGATTGGACTCATGGTGCTCCTTCTGTTTTCACCCAAGTGCTGGGATTATAGACATGAGTCACCACGCCCAATGTCTCCTGCTCTTTTCTTGATTGATATATTTTATTTTATTTTTATTTATTTATTTTTAAATTTTTTCATCTTTTTATGTACTTAGTATAGGGTCTCACTGCACAGATCAGACTTGCAGTGATCCTCCTGGTTTTAGCCTCTCAAGCACTGGTATTACAGGCATGCATTCACCATGTCCAGTCTCAATCACTGCTTCAGCGCACCGTGGGGGTGGACCCCACATGGCAGGCTGCGGATCAAACCCTGGTCCCTGCACCCGCCTAAGCAAGTGCTTTAATGCTCTGTGCTATCTGGCTGGCTCTAGGATTCTTTTATTTTATGTCTTCCTTTTTTAAAAAAATTCTTCATATATTTTAGATATTAGACCTCTCTGTTTGCCACTGGTAGAGGTTAGATGAATTGAGGTGAGTACAACATGTAGGATTGCTTCGTAGACATTGAAATAGCTTTCTGGGGAATATGGGAGAACCTTGCTCCTGAACTCTAAGGAATCTCTCATGATGTGCTAGAGTGTGGCTTGTGTTGGCTCAAGAATAGGTGAACCTATTCCAAAATTCACTTTCAGTGACACCGCATTGATTGTTCTAAATTGGCCGTGGCTTATACCATGAATACCAGCAAGCCTTATAAGAAGGATCTTGCCTTTCCCCAACAGAGCTGTTTAATCAATGCTGCAAGTCTCACCAGAGCCTCCCAGAGAATGTAAACAGAAAGTCTATGTGTCATCCACATCTCTGCCCGAGTAAGAACTGTCCTTCTAGACTCCCACCCAGAGAAGTAGTTCCTAAGACAATTTGAAATGTCAGATGTCCAGTTTGGGTTTCCTGAGAATCTTTCTCTCAAAAAGTCAATGGTCGTAGCACAAGTATTTTTTTTTTTTTAATAAAATAGGTGCTCCCAGGAAACTCTTGATGGAATAGTGGAAAATGGAAATAGAGAAGGAAAGAAAAACAGCCATGTATTATCAGGTACGCTCCCTCCCACCTTGGATTAATGGGGGCAAGTCCTGCTGAGCATCTTATAAGCCATATAAAACGTGCCTTAAAGTTTTCATAGAGCAGGGAACCTGGAACACAGGGAACAATGCCCTGTGTGTCACTGACTGAGGGCTGCTTGTGGGAACTTCCATCTTTGCTTTTACACAGGCAGATCAGAAATAAACCCTTGGGCAAAAATTCACAGGTGTTTATAGTAAACAGCCTTTGAAGTAGCAAGGTGAATTCTGAGACTGTAGGAAGGCACCGAAAATATTTATGACAGGAAGCAACACATTTATTTTTTCATGTACTTTCTTTTACATAGTTGGCAAATAATATCCATTCAATTCCTACAAAACTTTAATTAAGCCTTTGGGAACCTGAGAAAAGGGAAATCTCCCTAAAACAAAAAGAACAATGTGTCATACTATGCAGAGTCTCTCAGGGGAGAACACCATAGTCCCGTAAAGTAGAGAACAATATTGGTGGCTATGAAACCAGCCTCACAGGGAGTTTGTGCCCAAATTTCAATTCTTGTCAAAGAACCCAGATTAGATGGTGGCAGAACTACGGTGAAATAAAACTCCTCAAGAAAAATGTGTCCATTTTTGAGGTTGAATTTCCCTTTCAAACACAGACACTGACAAACACAAAGCAAACACTTTTGAACTTGCTTGAGCTTCAGAGGAGTTGACAAAGATCATCTAAGACCAAAAAAAAATGCGACTTTAAGGATGTATTTTTATGGTAATTGATGACTGATGGATTTTTCCAGAAAACCTGAAGTGGATATCGAATTTTCACTATTTTTGAAGTTAATAAGGACATATTTAAAGTATGTCAAGTATTGATATATGAAAAGATGAAGTGTTACCTAAGCTCTATTAGAAGGTTATACACTGTGTTTGGGAGTAAGAGTTTCCTCTTATATTTAATATATAATCTTCAAAATGTTTTTTTAGTGTGTGTGTCAGCATGGAGAACCATTTTATTGCTTCCCATAGTACTGCTAATTGAATTTCCTGAAGTATCTCTGATGAAGGTGTAGATAGTGGAGACATCTCTACTGATTTGAATTACCTCTTGATTCTTAATTGCTCCTGTATAGTCAAGATTAATACAGAGAAATGACAACCACTTCATTCACAGATGACCTTAAAACAAGAGCCACCTCCAGATGCCTTGATATAATGACAGGACTGCAAGATGAACATATTCATATTTTTAGCCAACAAAAATGACCCAACAACATGACAGAAAAAGGGAGTCTGTTTGTCAAGTAGGTTAAGTCTAACTTTACATGTATAATTATATATACACAAAGAGAAATAGAAAAAGAAAAGAAGATAAGACAAACAACTTGAGCCAAAATTCTGAAGAAATTTTAATGTAAGATAGAGCAGGAAATAAGACTATGAAACCAAATTTAAGGAGAGATCTTTCTGATTGAATTTTAATTCTAACCCTGAGTTTCTCAAAACAACAAAACCTAGGCTTCCTTATATATAGTGAAGACCTAATACCCATTTGGGAGTTAGATTATTGTACTCAGGGAGGAATGACTTAAGTAATAGGCTGCCCAATTGCAAAGATTCTTTGAAGAGATAACATGTATTTCAAATATATCATAATCTTTGTCCAATTTGTTTTTTAAGTCAGGGATCTTTCAGTTTTTTAAGACTTTGTCTATTCCTATTCAGTAAGTTCTATTTCATCTTGATGTATACTGATAGTACTTACTTCACAAAGCTCAGGATTATACCTTTTATAGAAAAGCATCTGTTTATTTATTTTTATTCATTTACTTGGTACAAGGTCTTGCTATGCAGCTCAGACTCTTGGCACTGCTCCTGGCTCAGCCTCCCAAGCACTGGGATTACAGGCATGTGTCACCATTCCCAGTTTCAGTGGCTGGTATGGTGCACTCAGGGTTCTGGGGCTGGCACAGCATGTGGTGCCAGGGATTGAACCTCGGTCCTTGCACTTGCCCAGCAGGCACTTAGACTGCTGAGCTATCTGCCCATCTCCAAATATAAGTCTTCAGAGGCCAACATTTATGCAAATCAAAGCACTAAGGCTTTTAATGTCCCTCATCTGACTAACATTAGCATCAAAGCTGACACAGGTATAGGAAGGAGTAGAACATTTTCATAGGTACTCTTGTCTGGAACTTTGTAATTAACTTGTAGGATTCATAGGGAGACATATATGAGGCTCTTGAATAATTAAACGAAGTAATAAGCCTGAGGAATTCAGAATGGAAGCAGAAATAGGTAAGGGCATTGAAATAAAGATATATCTGTGCTCATGTCACTTCATGGAAACTTTCTAAAGTATAAAAATATAACAAGCCAATAGCACTATAGAAAATGTGATATCTAAATAGAATTGTTTATAAATAGAATGTTTTGCGAAGTTTCCATGAGACATCAGCTGTTCTTTAACCCTCTGCAAGCTGACATTTTCCAGTCCCCTGGCTAAATTAAGTTCGGAAAAAATTACCTATGCATTGTATTCTGATGGGACTCTTAATCCAGTTCATTTGCTATGGATACCCAGCATCAGAACATCTCAAAAGCTACGTCCTCCCCTCACACCACCACCACCACCACCACACTTTACAAAGAAAGATGGAAAACCAAGAGGAGAAATCTGAAACAAGTTTTGCACTTTCCTGTTGAAAAGATTTGTAATCAAACTGGTCATAGCAGGTGCGAGCCCACACGGTTGATTTCCTGTCTCGGCTTAAGGCTAAGCTGGTTGTTCTGATCTAGTGAAAGGAGTGCCTTCCCTGTGCATAGTCAAAATTTCCATCAGACAAAACCAAACTAAAAACAGGTTACAAAAAAGAGGATACAAATGAAGGACCATTTTGTATCTGTTTATACAAAATAGTTAGGATATACAGCTACTTTCTCTTAATTCAATGAGAGAAAGATTTGTACTAATAGTGTGTGTGGACAGGATATTATGTCGCACCTTATGTCATGAATAACCACTAGATGACAACAATATGCAATGTATTAATTAGTTAAACTGTCCTACTAATTGGTTTTGAAACTGTCGCATTGTTCTTTGTTTCTCAGTAAAATTAATTTTTAAAACATTTCCCACTTGGCATGAGAAATTCTGTGATCATAGCTAGTATCAGGCAATACATTTGTGAGTTCTCATAACCACTGGGATAGTTTAGAAGCCATGTCGGAATGCATGAATCAGTCAGCCATCTGGAAGAAAGAAGACCATTCCCATAAAGTAGGATTTCTGAAAAATCATACTTATAAAGCTTGTTTTTGTCTATCCAAAAAGAAATCTATTTGAACATCAGCTCTGTTTTTCTGTCCTTCTCTTTCTCTTCTTCTCCTCCTTTTCCTTCTTTTTCTTTTTCTCTTCCTCCTCCTCTCTCACTTACTCTCTAGTGATATCTATCTATATCTATATCTATATATAGATATATAAATATTTATCATCTGGAATTTTACCAAAAAAGATATATTTTGGTTCCTCTTTTTTCCTTTTTCTCCCATCTCCTGTCCTCCCTTCAACCCCTCCTCTCCTCCTTATTTACAAAGCCTTGTCTCCATTTTATCCTTCTTTTGTCATTTTTATCATTTCTCTTTTCCTTTTCCCCTCACTCCCCTGCTGCTTATTTTTAGGAGTTAATGCCATAAATTTTCTGAAATAATGTAAATGAGTTTGTATAGATGTACCCTGGGATAAAAGTGTAAGTCCAAAAATAAAATCCATAACATTGCATATTTCAGTTGTATAAAAATTTCTAAAGCATGCAATTTCTTTCTGTAGTACTCTCTTACCTGATACATTAGCTTGCTCTTTTATTTTTATTTATTTATTTTTTTTGTGGTACCAGGGATTGAACTCAGGACCTTGTACTTGCCAGGCAAGCACTTAGTGAGCTACCTCCCTGGCCCTTTGCTTTTTGCCTTTGCTCTATAAGCCTTATAAAACAAAACTGCTCTGACCTACTAACATTTCAGTGGTTGCTCTTTGAGTCAGAGAACAAAAAATGTACCCAAGAAAATCATCAATTTGCTGTTAAAATTTTCAGGGGAAAAATGACATAATTCTAGAGTCAGGAAAATAATACTACACACTTTATCTTTTTAATTGCCAGTGGTAGACTGGAGAAATACATCTCTGCCTGTGTGGATTTAGACAGCATAATGCTGCCTTGGAGGCGCCCCGGGATGGTGCTAACAATGCTGAAAAATGCAAACTTGGTGGCAGAAAGACAAACAAAACGTTTTACAGCATATGATACATGAAATTTTGGCCCTTTTACCAGTCTTAGAACAGGTTTTGTTTTGAAAATACAATGAACTTTAGGATTTTACAAGGTGCACAATGTTTGCAAAGTACACGGTCATTGGGCTGAAACAGAAATTTCTATCTCTTGGCTCCAGACTTGCAGCCATGTAAACATTTTTAAAACTGTTCTCACTGTCACCTGTGAAGCGCTTGGAATGAATTACTGACACAAAGCTATCAGTACATGGACATGTAACCCTATACATGGGGAATGTTAGCTGTCAAACATTTCTGAGTGGAGATACCCAGCGAGTCATGCCTAATGCAGCAGGGTGCCTAACTAGTTGACACAATCATTTGCAAACAAATAAATTATTAGAGTTCTTTGTCCTTTCAAAATTCTTCTTTTAATTACTAAAGACGCTTCTTTTTCCATCTCCACTTGCTGAAAGCATTAAACTGGCAGGCAGGACCTCCATTCATTCAGCTGCTTACTAGATAAACTGATAAGTCTCTAACTAAAACTATTTCTATTTTCTCAGACATCTGTTTTTCCTATAGTTATTATAATTATCTTTGCTGGGCATTTTGGGAAATGACCTTGACTTAGGGAAAGAGGATTTCAAAATATTTGCGGAGAAAAAATAAATACAAGGAAAAAATACTTCTTTGATTTTTAAATCACAAGTAATTCTAACAGGAATGAATTAGGAGCAGAAGGGATCCATCATCAGAGCTGTTAGATAAATGCTTGAAAATATTTCTGAGTAGAATATACACCAAGCTGACCATGCCTGTGAAAAAAGACAGTTTTGAAAGGAAAGGTGTGGAATCTTATCAGCCAAAGTCCTGACAACCAAAAGGTTCTTCAGGAGAGCTGTATGACTTTAAAGTCTTCGATGAAAACCTGAGGTCAACCACACATTCTAAGAGATGGCAAGAAGAGCCATTGAATCTAGATTTGACTTGTGACACTTTCAGGAAGGAACAATAACTAAATAAAATAGAACATACAGAGTGGAACCTGAGCCACACCATGGGAGGACGTACTAGTTGCTCATTAGCCTCAATTACCATAATTTACCTAGACCCTTCATAGTAATGAGAACGATAGTAGTAATCTTGGGCCTGCAGTGAGGAACAGGGAAAAGAATGAACAACCAACAGTCTTTTAATTTTTAATAATAAATATGAAATGAGCTTTCTGGAATTTAATAGAAAGAAGAAAAAAGTAAAACTTAAAAGACTTGGTAACTTAAGGTAATTATTTTTTAGTACAGGAGTACTTAATTTTTAATAAATCTATCCAGAGTGAAACTATGTGTAAAAACTTTCACAGTTTGGATCTTTCAGTTATATGTACAAATTTTATACATTTATTTTTCCTGTAATTTTTCGGTTTTATATGCTTTTATGTTTAAATGACTTTGATAGCAATTAATAGCTCTTTATGATTTAATTTCATGAATTTTTTTGTTTTTGTCAGTACCGGGATTGAAATCAGGACCCTGCCCTTGCCAGGCAAGCATTCATTCTACTGAGCTATCTCCCCATCCCTCATCAATATGTTATCCTGGTACTTTCATATTAAATTCTCATATGTATTTTATTTTTGGTATTCTAACATTTCTTCCTTCATGTGCTCTTCCTCTTTTTATCCTGAGAATTCTCAATAAGCTTTCTGAAGTCTATGCAGATCATTGGTATTTTCTGTTTATTAAACTCTAGTCTTTCCAGAACCTCCTCCTTTTTATTCTCCAGGATTATGTTTAATGATTTCTGAATGAGCATAGAAAGTGAACTTTTGAAAATTGGTGCAAAATTTCCTAATAAAATATTACCAAATAAAAATCCTGCAGTATATAAAAAATAAATACACCACGCACACAAGAGGGATTTCCAGTGTTCTAGACTGATTCAGATTTTCAAAATCTTCTCAGATAATTCATCACACAAAGAACCTGCCATAGTTCCTTTACCCACTGGTGAGACAATATATGATATCGACGGTTAAAGAAAAAAGTTTTATTTCGATTCATGATTTATAAAGGTTTCAGCTCATAGCTGACTGGCTCCAAGGCAGGATGGAAGAGCAGAGTACATTGCAGAGGAGAAACAGTTCATGGTGGGCAGAAGCAAGAAAACAGCAAAGCAGTGAAGCAGCAGCAATCCAAGCAGTAGCCTTCTTTCTGTCCCTAATGTTAAACCCAGGCTACACCTCCTTAGCGAGGGTAGCACTCATACCTGCGAAGTATGTGTGTGGGGTCCTCTGATTACCAACACCCACAGTGATGCCAGACCAATTAGTGGGCTAAATTAGTAATCTCGCACCCACCTGGAATATCAGCATCACTCACCCTAGATCCAGCCACCTTTGTTAAGGCCCCATCCATGACTGCATGAGGCTTGAGGGGCTGTCTAGACACAAGCCACACAATACAGGGTAAAGAAGGAAAACATCACAAAGTCATATCAATATCTGCAGAATAAATATTTGATTCTTTTTTCAGTACCGGGGATTGAACTCAGGACCCTGCGCTTGCCATGAAAGTACTTATTCTACTGAGCATAGAAAGTAAACTGGGATTGAAATCAGGACCCTGCCCTTGCCAGGCAGGACCCTAGTCCCTTGCAAAATAAATATTTGAGAAAAATATAATATTTATGATCAAGACTCTAGGTACTTTAGAAAAGAAGAGGACAACTTCAATCTGATAAAAGATACAGTGTCCATGAAAATTTTGAGACTGAATCTTAGGTGGTAACCAGTTTTTCCTTTCCTACTTTCTTTCTTTTCTCCTTAACCCATCCCCGTCATTCTTTCCTTTTCAGTAATTCCCATGCCTTTCTCAATATGTACTGTGTCTTTTGGAAAACGTAGTCCATTACATCAGTAATGTATCATGTGTGATATTCAATAAGTAATAAAGAGGGATATACTGTACAGGCAAAGAAGTAGCAAGCAGTAACTGATAATCTTTTTTTCTTTTTTACTTTTTAGTAAGGGTCTACAGGGTCTCACTATGTAGATTGGACTTGTAGTGATCCAACTGTGTTCAGCCTCCCAAAGAACTGGGATTACAGGTTCATGCAACCATGCCCTATTGCAATTTCTTTTTGATAAGAATTTGTTTTGGCTGGCTCAGGCTGCCTGTCTGGTGTAGCACATGGAGGTGGGGATTGAATCGCCCACCCCTGCTCCTGACTGAGTTTGCCCAAGTACACACTTTAAACAACTGAGCTAACCAGCAAGCTGCCTTGATAATCAAGAAAGCAAAATGATCAGTAGAAAGAAACAGAGATGCTCCAGTTACTGCCAATGCAACTTTGAGAAATATTAGGATTCAATTTCCAAAACAACAGCAACAAAAAGTTAAAGTGAATCCTATAGATTTGGTGCAGGAATTAAATTTATAATTGTATTTGGAAGTCAAAATAATGAAGTTCCATATTGTATTACTGCCACTGTGTCAAAGAATGAAAAGCAAACCGCACAAGAAAAATTTAAAGGGAAACATGTTGACTTGATAACAATTTGCTTTAAAAGTGACTCAAGTTTGGTTGACCTTCAATGCAAAGGAAAAAAATTCATTTATTAATTTAGGGCTTTGCTGTCAGAAGGAATTGGCTTTATTTTGTTGGGCAAATTTTTAATCCATCTGACTTTCAAGCTTCTGAAATATAATTGAGAATTCTAAAAGTATTAGTTTTGAGGGTGATGGTCATTTTCTAAAGAATCAGAGACATTAATAGAGTATTATATAAACTGCACAGCTCCTGATAAGCTGGAAAGGAATGTGTGCTGATTGCTAGCCCAAAAGAAACTCTTGAGATGGACAGAGCCTGCAATGACAAGATAATAATGAGCATGCGACAAGCCACAGGAAACCCTCATGAGCTATTCTAAAAGAAAATGACATCCATGCACATGTGCATTGATGGGACTTGAGAGATAGCTCTGCTGACTAAACACCTGCTTAGGCAAGGGCAGGGACTGTGGTGATTCAAATTCCTGTTCCACATGCGGTGCTGGCCTCGCCCCAGGGTGGGCTTAGGCAGCCACAGAATCTAGGTGTGGTGATGCACATCTGTAATCCCTCCTAAGGAGGCTGAAAACAGGAGGATCACTATGAATCTGAGCTATATATTGAGACCCTGTAGCAATCAAATACATTTTTAAAGAAAGCCATTCATTAGCTTTTTCAAACCAATGAATAGCAATAGTTAAAACAACTGCATATCACGTTGGAAAATGCAAAACTGCAGGGTGAGAATCATTTGCAGGTTGTTGGGCTGAAGGGTCAGATTTATTCCCTACCACTCCCCAAACAGTTTTGTGACTGGTGTAAGGACTGCGAGAAGGCAGACCTCAGCTCAGTGCTAGAAAAGACATTTAAAGAGCTGGAGTATCCTGGTGATAAAACAGCTTGATTTAAGAAGTGGTAATAGCCCTGTCACCAAGAGTTTTTAAGCAGATGTTGACTCACTTCTGCTCGAGGTCATTATGGAGGAAATTCCTGTATTGGGCAGGAAGTTGGGCTAGTGGCCTGACTACCCTTTCCAGCACTGAGATTAAAATATGTGGAAATTCCAAATATGGGCGCCTTTTTCCCCCTCGGTTCTACCCAGTAGCATTTTTCCATGTGGATGAAATGAACATAAAATGCTCTTTATAAGCAATGAGTCAAAAGGAACATAGGATATACAACAGCGCAGCAGGCCAAGTGGTTCATCGTGCACCTTAAAAACACAAATCCGAGGAGGAGGCAACTGCAGAGGATGCTGTGCTTCTGCCAGCGGTGTCACCAAGAAGCCAGCTACTCCTGGAGAAATACATTATACTTCCCAGCTTGGATTCTGAACCTTGTGGTGACTGTCCAGAGAGGTAAAGAATAGGTTTATAGGCAGCCATGAATAAGAGTCTGAAACTCTAAAAATGAGCTACTTTCTTCAGTATAACTCCTGCACTCGAACAGGAATGAGCTACTGTTCCCCGTACAAAGAGAGCTATGTGCTCACTTCTAGAAACAGCAATCTGATGCTCGATTACTCAATCACTTCCTCTGTAAATTTCCTCATACTCAACCTTGAGCATCTCTGAAGACTTGGGGAGGAAGAAATGGATATTATTTGCATAGAATCTCCAGGGAATATCTGTCAGCAAACAGAGGAAACAATGGATTTATCTGCATGATCTGATGTTAGATTTATGTTATACAACACAACATACATGTAGGACTTGTCTAAACCTGTACTGTTGGACAAAGAAATATCCATGACTCATTCCCTCAAACTCTTCCAAAACTGTAGCATTCTACAAGTGTATGACGTTGTCTGTGTTTCATTTTTCCTGTACTCACTTATTGACTTGTCTCTTAGTACGCATGTTATATTCCAGGTGGTTTGCTAAAGTATTTCATAGTCAGAAATTCATATGACCTCCTCCCCATTCTTTACAGATGCAAAAATTAATACTCTCCTCCAGTTCCTTCCAAGCTCTGCAAGGGCAGTTTCACCAAACAGATGAATTACATATCCACAAATACAAAGTTTAATAAAGTTAACCCGAAGTAAATATGCTTTAAGGCAATTCACACAGAAAAATGATAGCTCCCTTAATCTTCCTGGCAGATGGGATCATATATTCCAATGAACTTTGCTGTTTTCCCTAGTGCCCATTTCTGCCCTCAGAGACTGTCTCATAGACCTTCTGAATGCTGCATCAAACAACGATGCTGTTTTAGTTACCTGAAAACCACAAGTTAAAGGAAACATGTTTATTTCATCTCTCAGTTTGAGAGGTTTCAGTCCACAATTGGTTGGCTATAAGGCTGGGTGGCATGGCAGAGGGTCATTGCAAAAGAGACCTAGTCCATGGCAGAGCAGGTTGGAGGCAGCTAAGCCCGTCTTCCTTCTGCCCCTCTATTTTCCATCCCAGCTTCAGTTCCACTGACTGATGCCTCCTGCACACAGGGTGGAACCTCCACTATCCCCACCGAGAACTGTTCTCAACCAGCCTAGCTGTTGTACACCCTTAATCTACATGCAGACACGCTAGATACAATCATCCCTGGCAGGCCCCACGTATAATCACATGAGACTGTGACCGGACATCTAAGTCTGGGCTACCACAGATGGGCTTCCACTTCCCCTTTACTTCATGGAAATAATAGTCTGTGCAGCCAGTCACTGCAAGTTCCTTTGCAAACCAGACAAGGGAAATTCATATTTTAAATATCTTAAACCATCTTCTCCATGTTATCTTTGTTTTGAGTCCACCAAATTTGCATATACTGTTGTATTGTTTTCAAAAGGTAGATAAGAACAGTATAGAAGGAGTAATTGGTGGTATTCTATTTTCATTACAGCTTTTCAAACATGGCACAAAAACTAATCTCCCTATAAACCCTTTAAAAATACTGCACTTTACTTGACATTCCCTACTCTCAGAAGATCTGAATCAATACATATAGCAAAACTTTTTAAGCACTTGCCTATTTCCATCTGAAATTGTGTCTCTACAGATAATTCTGATGATTAGCCACCCAGACTTTCAGACTATTTCATAAGCTTAATGACCTTCCCTTCTACTGCCCCCTTGTGATTATATAAAATTGACTTACAGAATCTAGAATAATGTGTATGCAGACATTATGATTAACTATCTTCCTTTTACTTATCACCTTACTTCCTATTTACTATGTATTATAACACATGTAACATATGCCTAGTATTCAGGGATTAGGATGTGGTTATCTGTAGGTGTCATTGTCCTATCTAATACAACTCTGACTTTGATGCTTACCATGGGGGGTGGATAAGAAATGGAGCTACCTTCCTGAGGACTTCTCCCCATTTTCAGTGTCTGAATGTGGGTAAAATGTAGGGTACCCAGACCTGCTTTGGAATCACTGTCTTCATCACTTTTAGCAATCAAAGCACCAGATCAAAGTGCTGCAGCCACTGTGGAATTTGCATCTGCATGGGACACCTACTTTACTCCGAAGTGGGCAAGCAGTAGTCATGGTGCCAAAGAAAAGGGCAAGAGTGACTGTAAGAGTTGTTAGGGGTGTGGGAAGGGCATCAGGACCAGGAATGTAGATGTGCTTGGCTCAGGCACTAGTGGTGGTATTAAGGAGATCATGGTACCTCCAAAAGAAGACACTAGTAAGGATGGTGCGACCTCCCCACTGCTTCTTTCCATCATGAGTAATACCAGTCTTTCTTGACTATTAGCCATTGCTGCCACCTTATTCTCCAGGCTATAGCACCCAGGACACTATTTTCTTCTTGCATTATCATAATCAGGCTCTGTGGTTTCTAACCCAGAACGTAACTTATAAGATTTGTTTGAAATATTTTCCAACCAAATTTCCTTTTCCATGGCTTGCTGTGTGTCGCATAAACTGACCTACAACTCAGAAAATTCTAGAAACATAGGGTACAGTGTCAGAGTAATAGCATAGCTCAACTGTTCAAGTGGGATCCACAAAAATTAATAATCTTAATGATAAGAGTTATCATTAAGGAATTACATTCTGTGATGAAACAAGAAGAGTCAGTACATGGAGGTTAACACCAGGGTGCAAGCAAATTTGGTCAGATCAATGTTGATAAATTAGGAGTTCAAATGTCAGATAAGGCAGCAGAGACCTGAAGGACAAGTGTGAACCATTAATAATTTAAAGAGTGAATATTTTTTGGTATAATTGTCATAATATTATTCTGTGGCATGAACCAGCACAAGGACAACACTTGTTGCACGGAATAAAACTGATGCAGTGCTGTTACGCAACCGATCTCAGCTCCCCACAATAACCACAAAACATCTAAAATGCCAACCTCTTGATCACATTGACTATTCACATGTACACAAAGTAATGTTGGTTTTTCTGACCCCGTGGGATTCTCCACCTGCCTTGGCATGGGTTTTCCCTGCTTATATTTTCAGGATACTCTGAAGGACATGAACAATCACATTATGGCAGAAGGGATACAATCCTCATTCATGTTCCCATTGCATCGCAGCCACCTTGATTATGTTCCTGGTTCTCTTGTTATTTGTTTTTCCCTTCCTGTATTTGTTTCCAGACACTTTACAACATGAGTCAGGACCACTTTGGAGGTGTTGGGAAGGTGGCTGAAAGGAAAAGAGTCGGGAAGAGGGCACAGGGAATTTGGCTTTTATTTCCTGTGCTAAATTTATTAACCTTGAATTTATTCCAAGAGTTTGTGGTTTGTATAGGTTGGCTCTTTATTTTCATTTTTTGTATTTAATTGATCAATGCAAATGCACAATCCCTTGGCATTTAGCCAGCACTATTGTTATTGTGATAACATATCCATTGTCAAAGTCTTCTTCTGACATGTCGTCCTGTGTCTTTTCTTTTATGCTTCAATGATTTGTTAGAAGGGTATCCTTTATTCTCACAAAGAGAAAAAGATATATAAATTCATATTTATATTAGGAATGTCTACCTCTTCACTATTTCCCTGGTGTAGTATACATGCATATATGCAACCTTAAAATATTTTATCTTGCTTATATGATGAAGTAATAGGCTAGTGATGTAGAATTTTTACATAGAATAATGTGTGTCTTTAATCTATGTCTTTGCCATCATGTTGAACAGGAGCAGCAACTTTATTTTTCCTATAAAGGACAGACAACATATTTTCAAATTCTATTGCACTACTCCACTGTACCACTGAAGTGTGAAAAAAGCCATAGACAGATATGGGTTAAGGGTAAACAGATTTTTCTTTGCAATAGACCTTTTAGCATGAAAATAAAAGCCGCAATTCACAATAGCTCAATCTTGGAAACAGTTTATGTGCCCACTGATTGACTAAAAACAAGGTATTTATGCACAACTCAGCACTTCTCTGCCATAAATAAA
The DNA here is from genome assembly GCA_004027165.1 of Ctenomys sociabilis. Classification (NCBI taxonomy): domain Eukaryota; kingdom Metazoa; phylum Chordata; class Mammalia; order Rodentia; family Ctenomyidae; genus Ctenomys; species Ctenomys sociabilis. The sequence goes on along the minus strand of PVKA01007190.1, from coordinate 8,009 downwards.
GATGAATTTGAGTCATTTGTAAAAAGAAATGGGTGCACCCAGAGCCCACAATGCTGAGTGTGGTACATCAGACACACAGGTTAGATGTCACACAATTCGTCTAAGATGAGAAACACAAATTATAAATAAAGAGCAAAGTAAAACATAGATAACTGAAAATGCGGAGATCTTTCTCAAATGGCAAGCAAATAGAGAGTGGGAACAAGAGGGAGGAGAAAGAAGAGAGATGACACAGAGAATCAGGCTGTGCTGGGTATGTACGTGAGCTACCCACAAGGAATGTAGACTGTACTGTAGATGTGTACTGTCAGAAAATTCATTCTTAAAAAAAGCTGTAAAAAGTGCTTGACCTGATTTGAACCCCAGTATGTAGTATCCAGTATGTAGTTCCCAAACTATAAAATGTGACTTTTAAACACCCATAGGATTGCATTCTCATAGTCATATAGAAGTTTTTCTTCAAACTAGAGCTTTATGAAGAAAGAGAAAGAAGGAAAAAAATGAAAACGAATATGGTGTTTGCCGTGTGCTCTAAAATAATCACTGCACATATGTATTGACAGTAGTAGTGAGCTCTATAGTTTATTTTACAATTAGTTTCCTTCTTTAAGCTACTGGGCTCAATCTTTAAGCTTGGTTATAAATGGATCCCTAACAGCCATTTGGGCTGCATGGCCCACATTGTCTGGGCAGCAGAGTTCACAGCATTAGAAAAATTCTCACCAATCATGAACAATTCTTAATTCTTGTCCATTAATTATTGGGTCCAGGGCAGCAGTTGAGCATTACAGACATGTGCTTTTGGGCTACTGTGATCTCTCTACTGGATCTATGTCCTAAAGAAGTGCCTGCGTGTAGCATCTCTAGTTGAAAAAGTCTACCTTGTGCTAGAAAGAAGAATGGAAGAACCAGTCCATACCTAATACAAAGAGTGCTGAGCATAGCCAAAATCCTGGTCCCTCCACATAAATGGAAGCACCTCTTAATTACTTAATGTTCAGCCTGTGTCACATCTCATTACCCATAGATTCTTTTGGAAGACAGAAGGCCAGTGATGCTTTGCTGCTCCAAGTGTAAGCCACGGACAGCACCGGGGAGTATGTTGGAAAAAGAAGTACTTAATAAAATCAACTATATTTCTACTTCTTTGATCAATTGTTAACACAGATGTGAATAGATGCTAAATGAATCAACAAAAGAATAACATGTTTTGATGGATATATATAATGAAATGAGTGAATGAAATGAATGAATAATTTAATCCAAATTATAAGTTAAATTTGCATATCTAGATAGTTTTATAAAGATGAGGCAATGTGAAACCTATTTCTATCCTGTAAAACTAAAGAAAAGGATGGTGCAACATTAACAATGCATATTGTTCTTTGGCACATTAGGAAAACACACACACAAACACACACACACAGTAATAAATGCTGAGATGCTATAATACCTGCACTGTTTATTTTAGATGGGGCACAATGTTCTTAGCCTCCACTGATAAAATGCACAAGAAAGTGTTCTTAGGTAGACATGAAATGGTGTCTACCTAATTTGTTGTGTATAATATCACTTCCAACTACTGTTCCTTTTCTGTGAATTGAGATGTTTTCTCATGACTATCTCCCCCATCCTTCCTTCCCCTTTCACACACACAAACACCCTTCTGTAAACTTCAGACAGCTGTCAGTCTTTTCTCTAATCCAGTTTTCATAGCACTGTATCTTCACCTTGGGACAGAGTAGAGCAGTCTTGGCTTACCAGTGCCACTGTTGAAAATGTCAGAATGAAAATATGACTTTTCAGTCCTTGGGGATGAAAAGTACATAGTGTCCAGTTCAGAAATACCATGATCCTCAAAACATAGATTGTTCCTTCTGATGTGATATTTCTCTGGAGCCAGTTTTAGGCAGAGTTTCACTCAGACATATCAATAAAACTGTACTAAGTCTATTTTGGAGATAAGAAATAGATTTGGGGACCTTGAGCAAGAGAGAAACAGTAGCATATAACTAGCAAAACTTGCCTAGGAAGAAAGCCCTGGGACATTTCAAAACTGACCTTGATGAGATCAGTCACTTTTGTGAGGTGGGGAAACACATATTCGAAGTGTTTACACTTTGGCATGATTTATATTTCTTACAAGATAATTAAAGAAGGAAGTCAGTTAATCTCTGATAAATTAAGTCAGCTAAAAATGAGAACCCAGATTTATAGTAAATTGCAAAAATGCATGGTAATAAATTCTTCAGGTTACCTAATATGCTAGAGACTCCAATAGAAGCTAAAAATATAAAGCTTGAAAACAAGGTCATATTCATTAATAAGTGTCAAAAAGAAGCCTTAATTTAAAAAAATAATTTATGCATTCAGCATATAGGTATAAATGACACATGAGAAAACACTTATTTTATTTTATGTATTTAGTACAGGGTCTACAGGGTCTCACTACATTGATCAGACTCATAGTGATCCTCCAGTTTTCAGCTTCCCAAGCTCTAGGATTACAGGTGCACACCACCATGCCCAGTCTCAATGCCCTCTCAGTGCACCCCAGGGGCAGGGCTGGCAGGTACACTGGGGGTAGAATCCCAGTCCCTGTGTCTGCCTAAGCAGGTGCTTTAAACTGCTGAGATATCTGTCTAGCAACATATTCTTAAATGAAGGAACTACTTTTTATTTTTGAAGAAATATCAGATCTTTAAAGGACAAAGCTTATATGAATTGTATAAATCTTCAAAGCTTAAAAATAGTAATACACACAATAAAATGTATGAAAAATAGACAGAATTCATGAACAATTTAAATTCACATAACAAACAGTAGGGAGTATCATAAGAAATTTTAGGTATCAAAACTATTCAGTTCAACTAAAGGACATTTGCTTCATGGAATTAAACCGAATTGAACATTTCACTCCTGATAAGAACCTACTAGATATAACAAAGCTTACAAAATTATTTAATGCTATTGATGTTATTATTGTAATTCATTACAATATACATTGAGCTGTACTTCACAAAATAAGGAGTGTTTAGAAATTTCTCATCAAGTTAATGCTTGTGTAAAAATAGCTTAATGTTTACATGTACAACTCATAATACAAGAAAAAATCCTCACAGGAGAAGCACATAAACCCATTAAACTACTGCAAAGTTGTGTGAATGATTATACACATATAACAATATATAATATAATTACACTAAAATTTAGAAGAATATTTAAAAGATAAATTACATATTTACGATAAAAAAGTAACAAGGATGTAAGAAACATATACCAGGAGATTGACATTAAATTAAATTTAAACAAATAAAATACCATGCCCTCTTCTTATATAGAAAACCTGACATCATAGGTGCATGAGAAATCAGCAAGCTAATTCATAACTTTTGTAAACTTAGAAATATGTGTATGAAGTTGTACTATCTGTTAAGAATTATTTGGATGAATAATCTTGCAAAATTATCCTGTATCAAATAGAAAAAATTACCACAAAGTTCCACACTTAAAAAATATGGTAGTAGTTGATAAACAGATTAGCAGTCTAGTAACAAAGAATTAAAAATAGAGTCAATTTATATAGAAATTCAGAGCAAAATACCTCATGGACTCAAATCTATGTGGGAAAGATGGCCCATGGTACTGATGGTGTTGAAAAAGACCACCAGTGGAGTCAATCTATAACACAGCACTCACAGTCCAAACCATGTATGTTATCGTTTGTGTTTAGATGTCTTGTCCATTTTCATATGCCAAAGGCTAAACTTAGGCCCATGCATATTATCATGTACAAAGCTAGAGTCAGAATGGATCAAAGACTGAAATATTAAAGCAGAAACACTAAATTTTATGGAAGAAAATGTAGGTAGAAGTCTTAAACACTTAGGGGTAAGCAGAGAGCTCATGAACAAAAACCAAACTGCACAGGATTCTACTTCAAGGAATCAACAACTGGGATTGCATCTTTTTGAAAAGTGTCTGTACTCTAAGGCAAATCTTCAACAGAGTAAAAAAGAAAACCCACAAACTAGGAAAAAATATAGCCAACCAACCCTACAACAAATGACTTCCAGCTAGAACTTATAAAGAACTTTTTTAAAAAGGCCCCAAAATTCAAAGACTTAATCCAAAAAGTTAATCTGAGATGAATATGTGCTTCTTAGAGGAAGAAATACAAATGGCAAGTAAATATATGAAAAAAATGCTCAACATCATTGGCCATTTGAGAAATGCAAATTAAAACAACACTGAGATTCCATCTTGCCCCAGAAAGAATGGTTAACATTGAGAAGTCAGCCAATAACAATGCTGGTGAGGCTGTGGAGGAAAAGGAATTGTTTGTGTGCAGATTGGTGCAACCACTATGGAAATCAATGTGGATCTTCCTTCAAAACCTAGGACTGGAGATTCTATTCAAACCAGCTATTCCCTTCCTGGATATTTTTTCAGAAAAACTGAAAATCTCATACCACAGTAATGTACGTGCACCCATGTTTATAGCAGCACAATTTGTCATAGCTAAAACCTGGAGGCAACCCAGATGCCCATCAACTGAAGAACAGATTAATAAGATGTGATATTTTTACACAATGGATATTATTCAGCTATAAAACAGGATAAATTGAAGTCTTTTGCTGGTGAATGGATGCAACTAGAAAACATACTAGTAAATGAAATAAATCATACCAGTTGTGTAAAAATTGCATTGTCTCCTTAGTGTGAGACCCTGAAAGAGAAAAATGGAATCTGAAGGCTACAATAGATACTAGGAAAAGGAAATGAACTTATTCAAAAGGAAACAGTTACTTAATTGAGGAGAATGGAGAGGGAGTGGGGGAAAGATATTTATTTATGTATGTAAGTAGGATGGTTGGGACAACTGTACTGTGAATTTCTGTTTGTCTATGGAAAGAAGCAATCAATGCTTTAATTTATTTAGTCTCCTTTTTTCAATTTTTTGCACTTTTTCTCTTCTAAATTTCTTATACTACTTTTTTCTTTCTTCCAATTTTACATGCATATATATAGTAATATGTCAACCTGGTTGGAAGACATTGCTACATATTACAGCAAATACTGTGAAATTCATATAAAGTGAGATTTTGTATCACTTGTAATTGTTTCTGTTTTAATTATAATTTGTACTCTCTTTAAAGAAAATTGGTGTCCTTTCCAAAGCCTTAAGCAGCCATAGGCTGAATGTAGAGTGTGTGAGTCATCCACACTGTAGTGTTAGGATTAAGGGTTCTGGTAACAAGCATGTGAGTGTTAACCACTCTAATGTGTACCTGAAGTCCAGCAGGAGTGTTGGCTGCTGCACCAACCTATTTCAGTGAGTTGATTATAGACTAAAGTGCTGCAATCTGTGCATTAAATAAATCTTTCTTCCCTTGACTGTCAATATCCAATATTCCATGTCAGCAAGAACAAAAATAAAACAACACACAAGAATACAATGTAATTGGGCCTGGAAGATAGTTCAGTTGAATAAGAACTTGCCTGGCAAGTGTAGGGTCCTGAGTTCAGTACCTGGTACAAAAAAAAAAATACTAAACTGCAAAAACAAGAGTCAGAATAATTAGAGAAAATATACATCAGCTACTGAATGTTTTTTGCATAGAGAACTATTTTCCAGGTGTCAAAACCTAAAAGCAATGAGAGAAAATATTGAAAAATTTTAACAATAAAAAAGAGAAGGTTTTTGTGCACCATAAAAACCTCTAAATCTATACAGTATTGGCAAATAGGAGGAAAATATTTGCAACATATATCAAAGACAAATTATTATTATCTTTCTATATTAAAAATTCTCAAAAATTGAGAGGTAAATGTTTCACAAGTAATATGATAGAAACAGGAAAAATACATGAATGCTCAAATCACAAAATAAAATTTAAATGCAGGCATCCAGCATTTGAGAAAATATTTAAATTCACTGAAAATTAATTCAATATACATAAGTATATTGAGATATCATTTTACTTTGTTGGCTTAGGTGATATTAAAACAGTACCACATAACTAGATACAATCCAGTAATTCTGCTTCTCAATTTTTTATTCAGATGAATTATAAACTTTGTTTCCCCAAAACCCTGCGAACTGTGCTTACAGCAGCTTTAATTCTAATTGCCTAAACTTAGAGCATTAAAGATGCTCCTAAGTAGTTGAATGGATAAATCTTGGTTCATTGAGACCACAGATTATCAGTCAACACCAAGAAAAATTAATTGCCAAGCCATGAAAGTATGTGGAAAGGGTTAGATGCCTATCACTAAGTAAAGGATGACAAACTTAAACACCATACTGTAGGATTCCCTACTCTATGACACACTAGAAAGGGTAAAACCATGCAGACATTAAAGCAATCAGTACTTTCTAAGGATGAACGGGGAGGGAAGGAAGATCAGGCAAATCTCTGAGTAATCTTTTTTTTTCTTTTTTTTTTTTTTTTTTTTTTTTGTGGTACTGTGGATTGAACTCAGGACCTTGCACTTCTCAGGCAAGTGCTGATTCTACTGAGCTATCTCCCCAGCTCTGAGTGTCTTTAAGGTAATAAAGCCATTCTGCTCCATACTATCATTGTAGGTGTACATCCTTATGTATTTGTTCTGAACTTTAGGATATGTAACACCAATAATGCATTTTACGTTGAACTGTGGACTTGATCTAATTATCAGCCAATGTAGGGTTATCAAAGAGAGTAGATGTACCATTCTGATGGAGAGTGTGGTATACTGAGTAGGCTCCACATGTGTGGGGCCAGAATTCTCTACCTTCTGTCCCATCATTTTTCTGTGTACCTATAAGTACTCTAGAAAGGAAAGTGACCATGAAACAGAACACCGACAAAATCTCAAAATATTCTGCAGGAGAAGTTTGTGCCATGTATTACTAATAGAAGGGTAACTTTGACCAGTAATCATTCTGCAAAGAAACTTATTATTAACTTAAAAAGCTACATAGGACATTGTCTTTTGACCAAGTGATCACTATTTTAGAATCTAACTTGAAAATGCACATAGAGAAGTTCACCTTAGAAGCACATATATCAAAAGTTACTTCTTGAAACAGTGTTTAGAAGTTCAAATTATGGCAAAAACTGCAATATTCATATCTTGAAGAGTAATTGGATAGATTACAGTACATCTGCTAAAGGGATGCTGTAAAACTACTGTAAATGGAGCCCCTGAGACCGGCCAGAGACAGCGCGGCTGACTCCGCCATCCTGCTCCATCCCGCGCACGCCTGAACAGCCAGAGACCAGCCTGAGACAGTGGCTGACTCCAGTGGCCTCCTGGTTCCCGTACCAAGCTCGCCCAGTGAGAGCGAACTTACAGGACTCACCAGGCTTCCCAGATCAGTGAGAGTGTGGTGAGTCTGAGGGAGAGCCTTTGGCTTCCTCCAAAGTGCGCTACGCGAATCCCTGTCCCCAACCCCTCTAAGCCAGTGACTGGCCTGAAACCTCAGGACCCACTCACCAACACCTCCCCGGATCCCCTGACCTAAAGCCCACTGATTGAGTGGGAATTTCCCCGATTCTCTGGGCATCAAAGGTCAGTGAGTGTAGAACCTCAGGCCCGTTGTGCCTGAGATACATTTCCCAGGGATTAAGCTGCCGTCACCTCCCGTGGCCCGGTGACAGCTCCAGGCACACTGTGCCAGAGAAACATTTCCAGGTGATTACTGGTCCCACCCCACAGCCCCAGACCCAGTGCAGGTCGGCCTGGAGTGAGAACTCCTAGCCTGCCACACCGGAGGGACATTGTTCAGCAATCCATGGTCCCACGCTATGGACCGAAACCCAGAACAGCCTGGCCTATGAGTGAGGGCTCCAGGCCCACTGCACCAGAGGGACCTTTCCCAGCCTTCTTGGGTTACGGCCTGTAGACCCGGACCCAGCACAAGCTGGCCGGCTCAGTACAGCCTACTCAGTGAATAAGATCATCCACTATCCTTTTGTGAGCCCAGAAAACCCACCAAAGCCCAGGCCCACCCACCTGGGGAA